>JAGSMR010000007.1:1847500-2145000 GCA_029286605.1 Sericinus montela | reverse complement strand
GAAGTTAGACTTCTACTTCATGCCGGTATTCTGTGAGGTTGTGGTACTTCCCGGACAAACTGGCCCAATCATGCAACAACAAAAGCTGATGCGTGGCTCTACCACTGTTAAAAGATGTTAACAAATCCTCCTTATGGAAGATATCTTTGTCCTGTAGGCCTCTTATAAGAAGTTACATATATTTTTTACTAAACTAATAAAATAATGAAACTAGAATTGAACAATGATGTAGCTAAGAAATTAACCACATAATGTAATTTATGTAACCAAATATTTTTAACAAAATTACATATTTTGTTAAAAATGTCCTTCAATGCTTCACAACAACATAATCAAAATCCATTAAAGAATATGAGGTTTTGACAATTTCTCATGAAGATTTAAATTTTTCAAGGTAAAAAAGTAGGGTATGTGCTATTGCAGTTTATTTTTATGTGCCATATTTTATCTTGGTCTATTCAGCCATTTTGTCATCATTAAATAACAAATGTACTTAATTTATAATAGTGTAAATAGTAAGTAAAATAACTTTGTATGTACTTTAACCATCAACATTAATCTGTATGCAGTCTATTATGTATGTAGATATAGGTGTAACCATTGTTTTACCAAGACAGGGAAATCCACTTTATCACTGGAAGATCCATGTAGTTTTTTGAATATTAAAACATTAGTACATTATTTAAACAGTTTTTTTAGCTTGTGGATTGTGAAACAATGTTGAATATGCATTCACTCCATTTCACTTGTGTTGTAAACCACTCCAGATGCAAGAATTGCAGCTTAGATTTGTTTTCAGGAATATTAGTAACGTTATTTAGTATTGTTATTTTCTTTAGAAATACTATACTTAAATGAAAAGAGTATGGGTTCTTTTAGTAAGTCGATAACTATTTGGTAGTTATATTTTTAGAGAATTTGCTAATTAATAATTTTATTTCAGAAGTGAGTTTTTTCCAGAGCATATGTTGTTGCATTTTGAGTCATATTTAAGCCTGAATTTACTATCTTTTCGCCATAATAATACTGTTTGTGTATTGTACTTTTAGATTCTATCTTTTTTAATTTTGCAGTGGTAGAGCCACGCATCAGCTTTTGTTGTTGCATGAATGGGCCGGCTCGACCGGGGAAGTACCACGACCTCACAGAATACCGGCGTGAAGTAGAAGTCTAACAAACTTCTGCGTTTCGTTTGGTGAGTGCAGGTAAGGTGGCGTTCATAAATTACGTGAGGTGTTTTTTTGAATTTTCTGACCCTTCCTCCCCCTGGTGAGATGTCATGAGATTTTATTCAACCCCCTCCCCCATCCCCCAATCTCACGTGAGATTTTTCAAATGTGGGTTTCTTACGTAAACGCGTTGGATTGTTATTGTAAAAAGAAAAAAAAATGTTTCGTGCTTTTATTTACGACTAGTAAAGACTAGTAATCAATATTGCTGAGAGTTTAATTATAAGTGTAATAAAAATTTAACAATAGAATACTTAAATCGTAACTACTGAGATTAAAAAAAGATTATATATTCTAATTCAATCCATGGAGAATCATGGACGGTCTCAAGAGAGACTATTGAAACCAACATGTCCATATGATTTTCAGTAAAATCATCTACATTTCTGTAAAATAGTATATTATTTTTGTTTCAATCAGAAAAAAAATTGCTTGATATTTGCCGAGACACCCCCTCCCTCCAACGTAAGATTAGATGAGATTTGACTCGACCCCCCTCCCTTCAACGTAAGATTAGATGAGATTTGACTCGACCCCCTCCCCCCCTTAAACACTTCTCGTAATTTATGGACATAACCGGAGGCCCACACACCCCCCTACCCCCAATTCTGGGGGGGGGGCACTCTAAGGCCGGCAACGCATCTGCTGTCTCTGGTATTGCGGGTGTTCATGGGCGGCGGTAATAACATACCATCACGTGAGCCACCTGCTCGTTTGCGTCCCTTTTCTACAAAAAAAAAAACCCTCCCCAAATTCTGGGAGGGGCACTCTAAGGCCGGCAACGCATCTGCTATGCCTCTGGTATTGCGGGTTTTCATGGGTGGCGGTAATCCCTTACCATCACGTGAGCCACCTGCTCGTTTGCGTCCCTTTTCTATAAAAAACCCTCCCCAAATTCTGGGAGGGCACTCTAAGGCCGGCAACGCATCTGCTGTCTCTGGTATTGCGGGTGTTCATGGACGGCGGTAATAACATACCATCACGTGAGCCACCTGCTCGTTTGCGTCCCTTTTCTATAAAAAAAAACCCTCCCCAAATTCTGGGAGGGGCACTCTAAGGCCGGCAACGCATCTGCTATGCCTCTGGTATTGCGGGTTTTCATGGGTGGCGGTAATCCCTTACCATCACGTGAGCCACCTGCTCGTTTGCCTCCCTTTTCTATAAAAAAATCTTAGCATTGTTATTGTTTTCTGATGAATGAGAACCCTAATATGTTTCTTTCTTTATGTCACATCTTCTACTTTCATGTTAAACCCTGCTAAGTTGGCAATAGCTTTTATCTTATTATAGCTAACTATATTGACTGGGTTATATTTTTGTCGTGTCTTGCAAGTAGCTACTACAGAATTATTATTTTTTTTTAATAGAAAAGGAAGGCAAACGAGCAGGTGGCTCACGTGATGGTAAGTGATTACCTCCGCCCATGAACACCCGCAATACCAGAGGCTTAGCAGATGCGTTGCCTCCCTTAGAGTGCCCCCCTCCCCCAGAATTGGGGGAGGGGTGTGTGGGCCACCGGTTACCTGCACTCACCAGATGAAACGAAGAAGTTTGTTAGACTTCTACTTTACGCCGGTATTCTGTGAGGCCGTGGTACTTCCCCGGTCGAGCCGGCTCATTCATGCAACAACAAAAGCTGATGCGTGGCTCTACCACTGTAAATAATAAATTATAAACTATGTTAGTCATTGTGCAGTAATGTATAAATTGTTTGTGTATTGCTAATTTCAAAATTAAATTGACCAAAGTTATTGCAATGATTTTTTCAATATTCAATGTTTACTTTCCATGTTTCTAGTAAAATATTATTTTTATGACGTAATAAAACATTCCTATACACAATGTTCTTAATTGAAATTATATGGTTGGGCTGGACGAGTGTAATTTTGTGAATTGTGAGTCGCAGTTTTTCGGTGTTAGTGAAATTCTATTGCCATACCTAATTATTTTTGTTATTGCTCATCTGGACCTAAATTTGGTCGTAGTTAGTGTAAAACTCTCAGTGTTGTCACGTGGCAGTCGGCAGTGTAGTCTATCTTGACATCAAATGCAGTGCAATTTGATGAACCGAACATTCTGACTCACAGCTTAAAAAAATTACTTATAACTTAGCAATATTGTTATTGTTGATTTATTTTTAACCAATGTGCCATGACAAAATACAGTTTCATGTATTATTTGATTTGTTTTATTTATGCGTATTTTATTTACGTCTATGATGCCGTTTTTTTTTATTATAGTTCCATTGCTGATACAGGTCTATTGTACTAGCTAACGGTGCCACCGTGTTCATCAACCATTCGCATCAGTAGAAATTTTTAAATGTCTTGTGCTTTTTGGGGTCGTTGGCGCCATCTGTTAAGTCATGCTGAATTTTAATCTAAATTCCGTAATTTATCACTTATGTAGACATCAATTCGATAACGCCATCTACACCTTTATGATGCATTTTTATTGATTTTTAGAATTTAGAGTAGTTTATATTTGTTGAAATTAGCTAATTTATATAAAAATTTAACTATTTTAGTCCAGGTAAGCGGTCACGGTGGTTTACGAGCCATTTGTAGCCATATTATATCCGCGTTTGTCGAGCGGTTGCAGCTAACGCATACATGCCCTTTTTTATCGTCAGTGTCGTTAGGTGCGATTAAGGGAAAATACCGTTGTATGTTACAAATGGCGTAATAATCACTTAAATGAAACACTACTTTCAAGATTTTTTTTGTCTTGTCACAGATGGTTATATTTATGAGGTAAACTCCTGCTCTGTATTACAAATCTAGAAAAATCTTTTCCGGTCCCATTCTACAGGACAAACTTAATTTGAATTAAGTCAAATAATATGATTGTTTCGTGTTTGAGGAAAACTTTATCTTAGTTACATAAGGAAGGTAACATATTTATTTGAATAATCATTCTTAATTACATATTTAATTGAATAAGATAACATGAAAAGGCAGTGTTTTGAATCGCCTACATTTTTTAATTAAGATTTAAATAAAAATCGCGGAAGTTTGTAGGTCTTTTTAAGAATAACAATCCCTTATAATGTATAGGGGATTGTTCCTCTTAAAAGATTAATTTTAACATGGCAGCATACGCCATAAAAGGTGTAAAGGAAGAGAAATTGTGCCTATCTTTGTGTTGTGCTTGGTGTTGGTGTTAAATAGATAGTCTATGTTCCGTTTAGATACAAGAAAAGTTACCAAATTACCCATCACAAACAAACATCTAAGTCTAAAATCTTTGATCTTCTTCCGCAGACTACCCTTCTTAACACATACATCCAAAACTCCAACACATCATTCGTCACTGATTAACTTGATCACATTCCAATTACGTAGAACCGAGTTCATCTGTTACCGACTAAAAACTACCACAGGTTTTCACTGCTGGCCGTGGGACCTTCACAGATATGTCTGAACAAAACTTAAAGAGCGAACGACCACTGATAGAGCTGCTGCTGGTGTATTTCGGGTTTTTAAGAAGGAAAGGTTATGGGGAGAGAGTAAGGAATTGGGAGAAATTAAGTTCTGAATTGCATTATTGGAGAATGAAATGTGGAGTTGCATTATGTCTGTCTCTGTACGCCGCTGTGCAGGGAGGTATTCTGCCAGGGTCGGTTTAACGGAATTAAAAAATATACATACATAAAACAGTAATAATAACATCATTTTATTATCGTAAGTTAGTATTTTATTTAACATATAAATTATATATTATTTATATTTGTCATTGTGTAAAAGGTATAACTTTAATAAAGTTTAAAAATAACTTATTTACTATTTGTAAAGTTTATATAGTACAAAATATATATATTATAGTTACAATAAAAACTTGCACTACCTTTTTACAATAATATTGTTAATGGACTAGGAAAGTACTAACTTAAATTACAGTTTGATATGTTCTATCACAGCTTTACCATCACTAAATATTGTTCTTTCATTAAAATTTACGCATACTTTGTTTAATGTTTGATTATAACTTCTTGTTGTACATTTTCTTTTCTTACAATATTCTAAAGCTTCGTTGAATTCAACAATCAAATTGTTCCGTCCTCCATTAGGTCCAACAACATACTCACATTGTATTAATCTTGAAAACATATCTTTAATACAACATTCTAATAGTTCATAGTATTCCAGCCAGTAATTTTTAGGCAAATGCCTTATGCTAATATCAAGTGTCTCTGTTAGGATTCCAGTAACAAAAATATCATCAATCCAAAAGTATGGATGATATGGTGCTTCTTGAGTTAATTTGCGAGCTATTTTTGGAGATATAATATAGTACCAGCCTGATAAATATGGAGGGTAGATATTTCTAGTGTATTCACTGGATGTTACATACCATTTGTTCTGCTTATTTCGTCTTGGTATTGTATAATTCAACATATAACCCATAAGCAAATTTTCTTTGTCATCTATTTGATGCAGCAAGTCATAAGTCCGATTTAAATTAAAAACTATATCATCATCAACTTTAAGTATAAATGAGACATTCTCACAATATGTTGAAGCCCATTGCAACCCCATAAGGTGTTTGTATGTCAGATTTCTGTAGTTTTCGAGAAAAGAACCTTGTAGTAAATCACCAAAAATGTTGCCTTCATCTTGAAGTTGCTCTTGAGTAATGTACCTTAAAGAACAATATTCATTATTAGATCTGTAATAATGATTATTTGGGAACAAATTTTTTTCACTCAAACATTACAATTACATTCATCTATCCAATAATTCTAAAGTTAGTATGCAATTGAGTATTAAGTAAAAATATTTCAAATAAGATTCAGAAAAAAGGTTCTGGGGATATTTTTTTCATAACATTGTCCAACAAACATTAACTAAAAATATCATAATTTAATATACATATATATATATATATATATATATATATATATATATATATATATATATATATATATATATATATATATATATATATATATATATATATATATATATATATATATATATATATATATATATATATATATATATATATATATATATATATATATATATATATATATATATATATATATATATATATATATATATATATATATATATATATATATATATATATATATATATATATATATATATATATATATATATATATATATATATATATATATATATATATATATATATATATATATATATATTCCCATTACAGGGGTAAACAGAGGTCTAGTCTAGACAATTAAGTCCCTTTGACCCCCTTTCCACCAAAGATATTTTCAGGACAATGTGAGGTGGTGAGCCCGTCGCCATCTTTTATGTCCAAGCCAACGATATATTTCATACATAAGTTCTTTTACAAAAACCCATTGGTACATGCCTGCCACCTGGGGATCGAACTCGGGTCTCTCAACTCGAAATTCCGACCACCCAACTACTCGGCTATTGTGACTTCATAATTTAAATAAAAGATAAATTAAATTGTGTTGGTGGTAATAATTATAAAGAACAGGAGGGAGCATAACATTTTAAACACAGTAATTGTGCCGGTTTTTTGGATACCACTAAATATGTGATGATGAAGTGTGAAAATATAACTTTTAACTTGATGACCTCCATAGACGAGTGGCGTAAACACCAGTTTACAATGTGTCGCCACCTTGAGGTACCAGGTTCAATTCCCATATATCAGGTGCTTTAGCTTTCTTACATTGGGATTGAAACAATGTATGTGATGTTGTCCCCATCTATATATGTATTTATTTAAAAAAAATGAACTGGTGGAGAGATGTTAAGAATTGTGGGAATGCTGCAGGCTGCTATTCAATGTGATGTTTAATGTCATCAGGCATAATGTGATTTCGAGTTGTAGCCTCATTATTGTACCACAAATAGTCCAAAGACTACAGTCTAAACACCAGGTGCTATGATAAGGAAGTCTTAATCATATACATATATTATTATAGTAGCATATCAAATTAATTATTTACATACTTTTCTTGGTCTGGTATTTTTGCTAATAAGAATATTCTCGTGGCGTTCATAGACTTCAAAAGATCTGTTGGCATCGCCCTTCGGTGTGCACTTCGGAGCTCAATATGGCCCACATAAGAAGTTACCAGAATCACTAAGTATGCATTCTCTGGAAAAAAATGTGTCTAATTAGGTAGGTTATAAAATGTAAATAGAACAGATTTATGAAAATCTACTAACGTTGGCATGAAGAAATGTTAGGCTTGATAACAATATTCCTGATGTAATAATTTTTTAACTTTATTGTCGTAACCGTTTTTTTAAATTGTAAATTTGAACTTCTGTAAACCCAGATTAAAAGACTTACAAAAACGAATGCTATAAGTAATGTTTGTTTTTGACGCATTTTATATACTGTTTTCTATCATGATATAGTTGGATTATAAATTTAAAACATTTCTTAAGTAGAAACTATAACAACTTTTTATTTGCATTTTTATTCTTATTGGAAGATTGAAATACATTTTAATAAAATAACACCAGCTGTAGCAGATTTTGCATTTTTTTGGTATTGTTTATTTAGTTTGTGTCAGTTGTCAATATTGTAAGAAACTGTTCACATTACTGACAACTGTCAGTTGTCCATTGTGTCACAAAGATTACCTACACCTAAGATTTTTCCAATATTTAGGGACTTTATGCCGTCGATGGTTGATTAATGTATAGATCTTTTAATATTTTTACGTACACACCGGTCTTTTATGATGTCATCAGCTCTGTAGTTACAGGTTCGACTCCCAGACGAACCAATGAAAAAACCACTTTTTCTGCGTTTCCTCTCGTCTGGGAGTTGATGGTACCTTCGTTTCATGTTCCTATGTATTTTTTATTAAGTATTAAAATCTAACCTTAACTATCACGTAGCCTCAGACAAGCTCCGTGAAACGGGAATCGAAAGGACAAAATTGTTTAGACCGGTAACTATGCCAGTATTGGTAAATGCGTGAAGATTTAAGCCAAATAACGATGTTATAAGGCGTTATCGGTATTTTTTTGGACGGAACATTATCAATTTACTAGCTGAGCATAGAGTAAATACGTTGTTACGTATTCAAGAGTATTGAATATCAATTTATCAACATTTGATTCTTAACCCATGTTTCACATTGTGTTATCAACAAAAATTAAAAAAAAATCTTACTTATAGTATATATACTTAGTGTTTTAAATGGCCACTAAGGGTACACCAGTACTATTCAAGGCTTCTACCTTTAGTTGCTAGTTGCAGTCCAGTACGCCATTTCTAATACAGGGGAAGGCTAAACTTTCCAATATGGACCGTCGGTTTAAATGCTCGTATTTTTATTACAGATAGTACTCACTAAAATAATGCGCTTTGTAAAGTTTTAGATTGCGGAAACTTACGGATCACGAGATATATTTATTTTAAATTTTAACTTTTCCATACAAACTTGCAAATAACAAGTCAATTGACGTGTCAAAGAAATTTGACAACTGATTGTCAAACGTCAATTACTTCACTTTGCCCTTACAGTTGAAATCGTTTAAAACGTACTAAGTTAATCAAACAAAACAAAACCGAATCAGAGCACCCCACTATCCACATGGTCTTGTTTGCCCTACCCTACCCTAATATAAGAGCTCGGAGGCGCGGAGTGTGAGCAGTGCCCGCCCGCCGTAGGGAAGCGCAGGCACGTGATCACAGGCGCAGATCGTGTTAGGGGAGCTCAGGTGCCTACGCTTCCATACGCTAAGGCGAAGGGACTGCTCATCCCGCAGCGCCGGAGCTGCCACGGAGCGCCAGAGCATGACTTCCCGCTTCTAACACCCCCCAAAAACAAAAAAAAAACATTTAATCTAGTGTCCAAATGCAATTTAGTATATATTTATGTTCATGTAATAAAGTAAAATGATGGTACGGAAATATAATAAAGTAAAACGAATGGTAAGAAAAGAAAATATCAAATTACAATCATTCTATTGACTAAATATCGCTATTCTTACCTCAAAACTTTAACCATGAATATCTCCATAACCATGGGGTTCCGCAGGGTGGGAATGGCACTGGGGGGTAACCCCCCCTTTTCAGCCTTCGCCCCTAAAACTAGATATATTGGTGGTCCATATTGGAACTATTAACTGAATATCGCTATTCTAACCTCAAAACTTTAACCATGAATATCTCCATAACCATGTGGTTCCGCGAGTTGGAAATGGCAGCGGGGGTTTTTTCTAAGAGTCGTTTCGTCGTAAGAGGCGATTAAGAGAAAAGCTTTGAAAATATCATACTGTTGTTTGTATTACACTATCGCCAATCCGTTTAACATGCGTGTCGATTGTGGCAAGTCCTGCGTTACGGGTGAAAACTTTGACATGCGTAAGTAATGGGCGCGGGAATTCGAAGTTATTCCGTCATGTCACCCCGTTAGCCTCGGATACAGATTCTTCTAAAAGTTGAGAAGAAATTATTTTATGTAATTATATATACATAAAAATGCGATACACGTATACCTATTCATTTGTACATATCCATTTCGAACAAAACTTACGAAGTTTTATAATAGTATATTTGCAAGCAACACCTGACGATAAATGATAGAAGAGTTGTATTATATTGTTTCCGCAAATAAAAAGTTGACACAATAAATCTTTAAATAACGCGAGCGACAACATGCGTGTTATTTGTTCATTGTTTCTCCCAGACTGAGGAGCGGGAGTACATAATTGACTCGGAGGTTGGCAAACAACCGCTGTCATTTTTATCATTAATAATGAAGTTGTTATCGAGTGTCGGACAACTGCAAAGGCAGTTAGGGCGATGGCTCAGTCGAGTAATCGGAGCGCTGTGATAAAGGTCTGCGGCTACGCGAGATCGCGTGTGATTGCGCGAGATAATCTCGACTTATGCATGACTGACCTCATTCTGAAATCGAATTAAACTAGACACCGAAATTCACAAACTATGGATATTGAAGCAACAAACAACTCTGACCAGGGAGAGGCGCTGAGGGCCAAGATCATAACGATGGTCACCCTTTTCAGTGTTTCCATGACCGTTGGATGTGTTCCTATGCTGATTTCGACTAAATTCAACTGGTTTACGAAGTCGACAGGGCCTAATATGCGGTCTTCGAATCAGTTGGTAATAGGACTGTTAGCTTTTGGAGGAGGAGTTTTGTTCGCCACGACGTTCATGCACTTGTTGCCCGAAGTTGATGGAAACATTAAAGTATTACAAGGTAAGAATTTTTTCACTACCCACTTTAAGTAAATAAATAAAATAAAAGTATGTATGTGTATATTATAATTAAACATTCGCCTACTTACTAAAGGAAAAATTATTTGAATTTTTACATGTTTACTTAAAAGTTTCAAATAGTTTTCGTGACAAAGTGTATCCCGCTGTGTTGGTAACCATTACTATTGAAAATTTTTCTGCCACGTAAAGCTACGAGTACATGAGTATAAGTTTTCCGACTTCCGAGACATGAGTTCCGGTAACCAGAGCACTCGGCTATTGTGGTATTATTTTACCATTCCATAACAATAATGAAAAGAATATTCCCTGAGTCACAATAGCCGAGTAATTAGGTGATCGGAATTCGAGTCGAGAGACACGAGTTAGATTCCCATGAGGTAGCCTCATACCAATGAGTTTTCAAAACTTATGTACGAGTTATATCGTTGGCTTGGATATAAAAACGGCGACAGGCTCACCACCGTTGTCACAAAAGACGCTCCTATGAATTATGGATCGAAAGGATCAAATTTTTTAGACCTCTGGCTAACCCTGGAGTCTAGCTACTGGGAAATTTATGTTTCCTGTATCAAACAATAAATTGTTTGATTTTATATCGTTAGAAATCAGACAAGTGGCCGCTTAAAAGCAGAATATGAAACATTATTTTGTATAATAAACAACTATGTTGCAAAGGTTGAATTCAATATCGTTACATAAGTTTGATCATGAGAACTAAGCTGTGTACAATTTAGGTAACCTCGACAACTTCTTCATTACCATACGTAACTAAATCGAACAGAGCGCTAATTTCTCGTGTCAACCGCCGAACGAGTTTGTTTACTACCGGTTGTGCAATTATTGACATTTAGATGTGGGAAACTGCAATTCACTTACAATTCTCTTTACAATTATAACTAAACATGACATTGAAGTTAAAATTGTTTAATCAAAAATATAAATATATCTTTTTCAATCCAAACCCTGAAAGTTCAGGAAATAAGTAATACTACTGTAAATACCCACTGCAGGCATCTTCTATAAAGAGAATATTTATAAATATCTTCACGACATTCCCAATACAGTACCCACCTTCCACCGAAGACATTTTTTGGGATAACAGGTGGGCGAGTCCGTCGCCGCCAACGATATAAACGGTACACAAGTTTTTGAAAAAAAAAAAAACCATTTGAAAGAGCCTTGTGGATCGAACACGGGTCTCTTGACTCGAATTCCGATCACCCAACAACTCGGCTATCGTGACTGCTTCGTTCTATAAAGAGGTTTTGCTATACGCCTATATATCGCCACGCTTCGCCTTTGGATGGAATTGGATTTCTTGGTCGCAGTACCTGACATCTCGTACCTGACACGTTGCTGCACCTCATCGGTCTGCTTACCATGGTCTGGTACTTTTTGAAATGGATATACCGTCATCCATTAGTAGCTATTGCCATTTTCAAAAGTTTTTCTCGGAGTTCAATTGATGGCATCTTCGGAAAGAAAGGAATTAGGAAATTCTTACTCCGTCACCACACGACACATTATGCTTATTGCTGCGTAAGCTGTTGAATACCGATTGATTGATTCCTGTCCTTTTCAGTGCTGGGATTTTGCAATTCAATGCCATGTTGAATTTGCATTGCAATTTCAACATGGGATCTGAAGAATAATTCATGTTACAAAGGCGTAATAATTTAAATTAAAGTCGCGTGATGGACTGTTACCAACTCAAAATCCCTTAAATTAATGTCGATCTTTGCTCAGTTGTAGTATATATGTGTAGAAAATTGCAGACTTTTATTGCGTCAAGCTTGGTCTTTGGTTGATGAGTCAAACCTGGAGCCATTTTATTTACATCTTATATTACACCACTGATTTTAGACCTTATTCTAGATATTTTAAAATCTTATTTGTATAATTGAAATGCCCGTTTAGAGCGGCTAGGAATTTTGAAAGGTTTCCATTTCGTATATTACAACCACATGCTAGTGTTATAAGTATTATATATGTGTTACTACTTACATAATACATTAAAATCGTCAGGGGTCCTCCTAACTTCATCGGAGCCTTACCTAGATACTACAGCCTTTCCCCGGAGAATGCTACAAAACACGCACATGAACACCACACCCTGCGTCCGCAGACTACACTACATTGTGCAGAATGTCATGTACATGTTTTGGAGGCGCCTTATAGCCCGACGAGTGATTTAAAGCTCCTCAATACAGCATGCAGTAAAATATGAAGATTAGATAATTGTAGTAACAAATATTTTAACCTTAATTCCTAAAGTGGAATGGTGGCGCATCGAAAGCCAGTCGATCATGAGGTTCAAGATGGCAAGCATGTTAGCCAAGAAATTGCATTATCTATATTAGGAATTTTGTACCCTATTTGTGCGTATCAGTCATGACCTCAGATATTGTGTGGTATAGAGTATTTTTTTAATATTTTTATGAATGGTGCGTTGTTATAATCAAAAGCACATCTTTTAAAAGTCAAAGTCTGATAAATACTTTCGCAACCGTATACAATCTGAAACAGATAGTTATTTTATATAATTCTATTTACTTCACAAAATAAATAAATGTTTCAATGTTATAATCTTAAAAGTACAGGACTATGCATCTATCTTTGTTTTAAATGAGCTGTGTTTACTATATATACTCGGTGTTTCCAAGAGTTCAGTTAGTTTTATTGAATGTTTCTATCATTGAGAACATTCGTTTCCATTTATTAAATGTAATGTTAAAACATAATTTAAATGTATTTATAAAACCCTTACCAACTTTATTATAAAAACCTGAAATACTTAGCAAGTTGACAAATCGCAAAAAAATATTTTCACGCAATTCCCAATACAGGAGTAGACATAAGTCTACACAATTAAGTCCTTTAAACTTACCTGCCATCGAAGACATTTTTTGGAATAACGTGACAGTTGGTGAGCTGGTTTCCGTCTTTATGTCCAAGCCAACGATACGAATCGCACATAGGTTTCGATAAAACCCATTGGTACGAGCCAGCCACCTGGGGATCGAACTCGGTTTTCTTGATTCGAATTCTGATCATCCAACCCTGTGTACTGTACAACCAATGACTATTCTGATATGTGCCGATTATTTGGAAATAGTTTTGAACAAGATAATCTACTTAGGCGTAACATAATTTGGCAATAATAAATAATTGAGCAATAATACTATCAATATTACTATGGATTATTATTTATCTGAACATCTAATAAACCTTAGCTTATCAAAATCACGGACCGATAAGGGGAACATTGTTTGTTTATTTTTTTATGCGTGTACGTTTCAGTAAGGCTGATGATCCAAATAAAGTATCAAAACCTTCGTGAGACATTATTAACCAAATAATTAAAATGGCTAAACAGCTTCCAAGTAGGCGGTAGGGCCACCCTTTGTCTCAATTAAAATTGGTATGACGGTCGATTACTGTGGCTTCCAAGGGCTTGCATGACTCAAAGTTTGTTTCGCGGCCAGCACTTACACCATTTCCAACTTGATATAATGTGAGGTGTCGGTGTTTAGGGCATGCTCTGCGAATTTGCTCGGTGGGCTTAGTATTCATCTGTCGTCCCGTTTTTCCAGTGTTTTGACGACCTCCGTTGACAAGTGGCGTATACACCGCTTTTTATGATGTCGTCAGTTCAGAGGGCCCGGGTTTGATTTCCGGTAGAGCCAATGCAGAATAATACAAGTGCTTAAGCTGCTTACTTCGGGATCAGAGAAATGTATGCGATTGTGATGTTGTCCCTATGTGTTTATTTATTTATTTAAAGTAGCTTATGCCACAAACGCATGGAAATATTTAGACGCCAGGGCTATTCAGACCAAAGGGTTCCAATCCTTAGGCGATCATAGAAGTCTTCTAATCCGTGGCCTAATAGGTGTTTAATTTAACCTAATTTCTTACACTGATTTAACGTGAGTTTAGCCATTTTTAAATATTTTACTGATAAGTAAAATTTATAGATATAGTGATTTGTACATATACCCAATTTGATTTCAAATTAGTGACGAAATTTTAAGTAATCATTAGTTTGCAGTAATCTATTAGAAAAGTTAAGCAAAAAATTTTTTAATACACTATTCTGATATGTTCACCTTATTTTGGCAGTTTCATCTGTCTCCATATTAGAAACCAAAGCGATGAGCGAATAAGTGTCTACGTCCTTTAGTGGACTTTAACAGGCCGTAATGTATGTACGTCCATCCTGACAATAACTGTGAATTATTACAAATCCAAAACTTACATTGTTTTCCTTAGGACAAATATAAAAACTCAAATTTATTCACAACGAACAATAAAATATACTAATAATAATAATTATTATTATTATCGTAACTTTCTTTTGTTTGCCTGACTAAACTGATACGTACGAAAGATACGATAACCTGAAAGATACAGCATAGGAATTTCAAGCATTATTATTGTTATTCTGTTAATGGTTTGAACATCAAATAATCAAGTACTAATCATCAATATGGTTTTTCATCGTCAAATATTATAGATTATAATTATTATTACAGCTTCTAGCCACTAAATAGTTTTTCCCCAAAAATTGCCTCAAAGGACCGTCGAGGGCCACCTCTTTTCATCAATTCCCTTCGACATTGCGTAGAATTTCAGTCGATCTTGTATTACGGGGTGGCCCTTTTATTAGTCCTATATGGCGTCCCATAGTCGTTACAGCTTCCTGATCCTTACGGCTATGTCGGTTTCTGATGCGGCTGTCTTCGCTGCCCTCTCTTAAAAGCAGAAAACTACTAGAACATATCCCTTTTCATATCCAGCTAAGAAATTTTGAGCTTTCTCATATGGCCCGCATGTACCACGGAAACAAGCCCACGCCTCGATTCCGTACGTACCTGAACGTTTCAACAGAACTTAGATACAACAAGCTGCTTGTTCAATTTGGCCTTGACATTTTGAGGTATTTTCATGTTATGATTTCTTGTATTTACGCGAACACTACACGTCTGCAAGACCTTAAGATACAGTGAGCACGCTCTGCGTAAATCGGATCCAAAATTAATAGATATAAGTTGACGGTAGCCCACGGTAATAATTACTACGGGACGTTGAAGTATTCAGTCCCTTCGTGACGTTACGGTTGCTGTAAAGCATCCGAAACGTCGGGAAGTAAAAATAGTTTGTAAAAGAACTAAATAATACACGTGATATAACACAAGTGCTTATAACACGTGTAATAAGTTATGTTATGGAAGCCGACACAATGAAGGTACCACATGCACCCAGACCTGAGAAAAGGTAGAATTTTTTTTTCTATATAGACCCTACCGGGAATCGACCCCGGGACCTCCGAGCTGGCCACACCATGAAAACCGGTCTGTCCGCCACTCGTCCACGGAGGCCGTCAAAACACCGGAGAAACAAGACGCAACATGAATACTAAGCCCATCGAGCAATTTCGCAGAGCCAATTGTCGTAGAGCACCGTCACCTTACATTACTCGTATATCAGGTTTGATGTGGTGAAATTGCTGGCCGCGAAAGATATTCTGAGTCATTCAAGCTCTGGGAAGCCATAGTAATCGTCCGTTATACCAATTTTAATAGAAGCAAAGGGTGGGCCCTGCCGCTTACTTGGAAGCTGTTTAGCCGTCTTTAATTATTTGGTTATTAATGTCTCACGAAGGTTTTGATAATTTAATTGACCCATCAGCCTTACTGGAACGTTAATATTAAAAAATAAACAAACAATATTCCCGTTATCTATCACTGATACGATATCTATAAGTTGAAAATCCTAATAATGGATACATGTTTCTTCACATGCTAGGCAAGGAAGGGCACGCTATTTAACCAAACCCAAAGCTTTTCCGCAAAATAACTTTTACGACAAATATAGATCGTGCAGTAAACATAAAGGAGCCGGGAAAGACCATGGCACACTTTGGAACTCTATGTAAAAAAAAACTCCTGAAAACAGAATATTCAACAGCACGCGGATACACCGATGTGATGATCAGAAGCGAAAGAGATACTAATTGTGTTGAAGAGTTTCTAATGTTTTTTGTGCATTTTTTAGTAATCTTTCGACAAGGGCAAAAGTTTAGTCCTTCAGTCCAGAAGAAAACGGTTAAGAAATCGCCTTGCGTTCACAAGACGTTAACAACGTATGTAACTCCCCCTCTCGTTTGCTCGTCGTCTATCCTGTCTGTCGAATGTCTTCACTTTCGTTATTAACAGGCGGAATGAGTCGCGTCGTTCATCTTCACTTTTCTCCACCTCCAGGCCTACGTTCTCGTAGGTCTCATTCAATGTAGTTATTATGGCCACAGGACCTACAGCTAAGAACGTGAAGTTTTTTAAACCATAGGTCTCCGTCTGCGATGCGATTCCGTCACTACTCATTTCTGGCTTTCAAAGGACGGCCAAATTTTTTCCTCCACGAAAAAAACATACGCCTTGTACACAAGACAATACAAATTCTGTTTTACATCGTTAAATAATGAATTTTTTTACTTTTTGTTTGTGGATGTCATGTGCAGGTAATTCTTATTTAACATTTATATCGCAACGCTACTGTATAGTTATCACACGTATATTTGACGAGATTTGTTTGACTCAAAATGCTAAATAAATATTAATTAAACTACATATCACGTCGTAATTTGCTTATGTTATAGGAGCGGAGAGGTAGTAGCATATCTATTGACTCAGTTGTAGCTAACGGTCAGGCCTGAAATTTTATCTTAAACGCCATACAGACAGATCTTTATCGAGGATGGTAATTTTTATTTATATAAACCAATGTTCTATAAAACTAAATATAAAGAACACTTTATACATTACCTATACAATAGGGAGAGGCCCTTCCCGTGACCTTGCTAACATGCGGAATATACCTACGTTTGGTTTTGGTATTTTCGAGATGGTTATCCCAATATCTGTCGGCCGCCATTGTCAATTTCAAGACTTAGTCGTCTTTTATGGCACCAACAACCAGGGAGCGGTATGGTATATTTATATATATAACACTGATATAGGATTTTTTTTTACAGTAATAGTTCTACTTTTTCTTCTTAAGGAACATCTAGCGTAATTAATATGTCGTTGCTGTTTAAGTTAGCCTTTAGTACACAAAAATGTCTAAGCCGTGAGAAATTTCGAGTCATGGTCATGGCTAAAATTGACTACATACTCGTATATAGTAGTCACGTAGTGGTTAGGTGTTCGGAATTTCGAGTCGAGAGACATGAGAGAATGAGTTTTTTCAAAACTTATGTATTGGAAGCGGCAATAGCGGTTTGGGATGCGGACTGCGAAACATAACGTCGCAGGTTCGGGCCCCGCCATTCGACTATTGACGTAAACCAACTCCAGACACAAGCATTGCAGCTTAATTAGAGTGGTTAACAGGAATACTAGTAATGTTATTCGGCATTTGCTAGTAATCTATTTAAAAAAAATTTAATATTTTCGGCGAAAGGTGGGTCTAAAAAACTGTCTGGACCACTGTCTTCCCCAGTATTGGGAATAGCGCGAGGACATTTTCTTAAACTATAATATAATACTTTAACTAAACATTGAAATTTGCATACTATCATTTTTCTCTTCGCAGACTTACCTATTTGAAATTCCGTGACGAGGGCGTAGGTAGTTAGTTAATCGGTGTACTTGAAATAGACTGCTACCCGCTCCGAGGATGCCTTTTAACCTTTACGTCGGCTCTATACTTATCCCATACTTAGGATGACAATATTCAATTAATATCTATTTCAACCAAGTCGCCTTTCGAATAATAACGGTAATTGTAAGCAATAGTAATTAAGTTATTTAAGTGTCCTCTTGGTACACAGTCACTTAATTTTTCCCTATACAGGGGTAAACATATGTCTAGACGATTAAGTCCTTTGGACCCAACTTCCACCGAAAACATTTTTTGGGACAATGTGACAGGTGGTGAGCCCAGCGCCGTCTTTATGTGCAAGCAAACAATGCTAATCGTACATAAGTTTTTGAAAAAACCCATTGTAACGAACTTTGGGGATCAAACTCGGGGTCTCATTGACAAACAGTTGGCTATCGTGACTTCGTCTTTACCTTTGCATTTCTGATACAATGACATAGGTATGACAGTGCAATGTGATCGGAGTTATGGTCTCTGGACAATGATAGAGAAATTTCGACTAACACGACACGCGGAAATTAAAATTGATCATTGATGTTGTGTAATAGCATAGTGAAAGACCTATTTTTGATGATGCAATAGTCCCACATTAACTGAGTTACTAAACGAACTTAAAATTGATAAATATTTTTCTCTTAATATTTTCAGAAAAAGGTGAATTACCCCACATGCCGATCTATCTGGCAGCGTTAATTATGTGCAGCGGATTCTTCATGATGTATTTAGTAGAAGAATTAGTGCATGTCTATATTAATAGTCGTGAGAATAAGACAGCTAACACGAGCTTCACGAGAGTACTCAGCATTAGACGAACAAGTGATAGTGCAGCCAATCCGGACGACAAAGCTGTCGCAATCAAAGAAATAGAAGCGGCGAGACATCATGGACATAGTCATATAGCGATGAGCTCGTCGGATGATACCATTGTGGCTGCGTTGAGAGGTCTGCTCGTAGTTCTGGCATTGTCGATACACGAGCTTTTCGAAGGGCTTGCGGTTGGGCTGGAGTCTTCTAGTGGTAACGTGTGGTATGTTATTGTTTATTTTTAATGAGTTTTGTTTATTGTAAGAGGTTGTTTACAACGTTGCTTCAATACATTACCATTTCTCTACATTTCTAAGTGCATATATATCTTTTTAATAGAATAACAGTGACACTAATAATGTATTAATTTTATTGGTTACATGGTTTGATGCTTGTTTCTCAAAAATGCACTACAACCAAATACAATAAAAACAAATCAAACAATTCGAGCAAGGTGTAAAAATCCAAGATTCAAGCCCAGTAGTTGTAAAAATTAAACTTCCACATAAATTTTTACCGAAACTCTTGTGATTGCAGTAAGTCCATTGCATGTCATTCCATATCAAAATGCCTATGTATACGACCGGTGTTCTTATCGGCGGAATTTAGAAGTTGATTTTTAGAGTAAAAGTCCTGTCGTTGTCTTAATGTCAAAGCCAATGGCGCCAATTGTACTTAAGTTTCTCTAAAACTCGGATCGAACTCAGATCTCCCGATAATGTTTCCGATCACCCAACAACTTGGCAATCGTAGTTGCAATAGGTAAACTTAGTTCCGTCCTCATAGTGCACCAGAGATTGTTCTGTTACATAGTAGATCACACTTTCTTCCTGCCGCGCTCCCTATCTTTTTAATCAAAGCAGTATCCGACCTAAATTTAGAATAATAAACTACGACCGAGGGCTGTTACTTAACCAAAGAATAAAGCGGTGTCTAATGACACCAAATGAAGCTTCGTCACCCAGCTACTATGTGATGCCAATAATCGAATATAATTCATATCAGGACTCGTTGCTTAATCGCTTTGTTCTGTATATGTATTTTGTTTTAAAAGAGAAAGATTTATCGGTGTCCCGTCAGTTGATTTAGTTGTATGTATAATTGTGAATTGGTAAGCATATAAGCCACACTGAGCTTTGTAATTTAATCTTCGTTCTCTTCTAAATCTTTATTATTATTACCTTTATAGAACAAGTGATATTTAAAAAAATAGCTGATACGGGACACGGATAAATCTTTTTCTTATAAGAAAAAGATACATAACGTACATATAATATACATAGCGAAGGCAACAGCATAATGACAACAAAATGACGCCGCGGTATGATGGAGATCATCCGCCTGAGTGTGAGCTTAAATTTTGCGACTTCACCTCGGCTGTGGAGGTAGACCGGTGTATAAGCAACGACGTAAACACGTCCACAGCCCACCAACGGGCATCCGAAGTAGGCTTACCAAGCCCACTTGGAGTGGTCACCTCAGGCCGGCCTTTCCCCGACAAGTTGTCCGTCATCAATTCCCTGAACATGTGATAGGCCTGAATAAATATGCGGGCTCGACCGTATTGATGCTGCCCCACAGGATATCTGTTGATTGTCGATTGAGGCTCCAATTTCTGCATTTTATAAAGAAAAATATAAATAACTAAAAACAAAAGATATTACTACAAAAAATAAAATAAACGTTTATTAAACATTTTAGGTACATGTTTGGTGCAGTATCTGCTCACAAATACATAATTGCATTCTGCATTGGAGTGGAATTATTGGCAGCCGGTACAAAACGCTGGCTATCACTGGTTTATATTTTCACTTTTTCTTTCGTGTCCGCGCTTGGAATTGGCGTCGGAATACTTTTGGTTGGTGGAGCGGGCGCCACGGAAGCTGGCATTTACTCCGTGATATTACAGGTGATAATTGAATATTTACTCTACTCATTAATTTACTCTATTATGATTATAACGCATTTAAAAAGTCACAGCCTCTCACGTAGGGGAGGCAATAATCGCCACGCTAGGCAAACGGATTGGCGGTCGCAGTACTAGATAGACATCTTGCAGCTTAGTCGCTGCCGTCCTTCACCTAAATGCAAAATTTTCGTATAATGGTGATATGAGATGGTTATAACGCCATCATTAGTAGCCAAAGGTATTCTCAATGCTTTCATCTTGGTCGCCTCTTACGACAAGAAATATTATGATTAATACACTAGGTATACTGTTTTACATCTTCATAATTTCATATGGTCTAAACGTTTCATACAATATTTCAGGGACTTGCGTGCGGGACATTAGTGTACGTCGTGTTCTTCGAGGTGTGGCGGCAGGATCGTACAGGACTTGCTCAATTCATTTGTTCCATCGGCGGATTTGGTCTCATGGTATCTTTAGAAGTTGCTGTTGAATTAGGTATGTCAATATGCTAGCTACGAAGGCTACTTTTGACGCGTAATATGCTAGAGAAATCTGAAAGATTTTATGAGAGACACAATGCGGATTTAGACTCGAAGAGGATGCACGGATGATGTTTACTCCTTGCATGATCACGGAAAAACTTCTGGCTGCTAATCAGAGGATTTTCGGTAATTTTGTGGATCGTGAGAAGGTTGTAGTAGGAACAAAATTTGTAAAATTTTGCCGGGGTATGGTGTGAATGGCCCATGGTCAATGGCTGTACCGTGATTTTATTTTTCACTTGAAGAAGTAGGCAGATATCTATGGGCTGCAGCTAACAAACTCCTGTAAAGTAATGTAGGTTTATATATAAGCTTTGGCAATAAAAAGTTCACTCAAGCTTGAGGTAGTTTGCAATGACTATACTTGAGGTCGATGTTAACAACTTCTTCTTTTTCTCTCTTGAAGTTTTAAGTTTATCCTAATTTTTTTATCACCATTTTATCCTAATTTTGATTAAAGTAAGTGAGGTAGTTTGGTTTTACTGCTTTTGGAAATTACTATGGAGTGTGTTAAATTGTCAAAAGTCTCATAGGACGAATAAAATTTTAGTTGAGTAATAAATAAACTATTATCAACATTTTGTACATTTTGTATTATGCGTTGAATTAATCTCAAACAATTCTTATTTTTTCAGCTGCGTAATGGAGGCTCGACAAGGATGAGGTCTAGAGGAGCAACCTTTCAAGAACTTTTATTTTGTGTTGACCTTTAGATTTGTGTAAGAATAAGATAATTTAAATAAGTTTGTAAAAATGTAAATTGTAGGTCTTAGGAAATATAAGTGGGTAGATAAAACACACGTTAAGATGTTTTAACAAATCAATAATTTATTTTTAGAAATTAACAATTTACTCTAACTATAGTTATATTATTTTTTTTTAAAGAAAATAGACAATTTTCTCTATTTTTTATTGTGTAGTATTAGGCAGATTATAAATAAATAGAGATAGATGATGCGCAGGCGGCTCAACACACCAAGTTAAGAAATTGAACAGCGCATTACAACAAAAGTCTATTAGATATACTGTATTAAAATATTTTTGCTTAGGTTAATTATTCTGTGATTTAACACAGACCTTAACTAATATGATTGAGAGAAAGACATAGAGAAATTTTCGAAAAAACACTTATCTTTATAGCTGGTACATGAGTATAACTTTTAAGCCATTTCGTCTTGCCTTAAACATTCCTATATTCATTATTCCTAAGGCCGGTACATTATATTCGTCATACTTACAACAACATACTTTAAGTAATAATAAAGTTTCAAATGCTCAACTATCTAATAAACTATTGCATTTTGTTGTGATCACATTAATATACTATAACGCATTTATTATATTATTCTCCAAACTCATATAACCCGATAATGTACATGCATAGAATGTTATATACCTATGAATGTATATATTTATATATTTCAACGTTTGGTACTTTCAATTGATACAACAACTTTACAAGGGTATTATTTTTGTAGCCTGAATGGCGGACGATATAATCATATAAAATAAATTATAATAGATTTCTGATATTAAGCGATAACACACGAAAACGAAATTATAATTAACCAGAATAATCTTACTTCAGGCACAATTTCCCTAATCTTAAAACGTAGACAAACTTAAAAATAGAAAGGGAAGTTAATACGTGACAAGATGAAAGAATTTTCAGCGTTAAATTAATGTAAAAAATTAAATCAAATTACATACTTCTAAACTATGTAGTGTTGTTAAAGATATCACTGTTTTTAATCATGCTGTTTCTATTTATTATTTTATTACTTTCTACAACTCGATAAAGGTTATTCAAGTATCACTTTGATTGTAAACATTTTTATTTATTAAATATAAATCTATTAGTAGGTAGATGCATATAACTTTAAAACTGTCTCTATTGAGCTAAATTGGTAGATATAATTCTAACAGCGTCTTTTTATAATAATATTTGATAGTATCAAGTTAGTACAGTAAGAAATTAGTGATAGATTGTTACAAGACTTTCGATATGCACATTTTGTATTTGTTTCTGTTTTATCCGATTTGGCACAATACTCAAATAAATAAAATTAAAGGCTTGTGATAATACGGCTAAGCCCCATTCAACAGTACAGTTATTTAAACTCATATAGTAAACTAATATTAAATAATAATAGTCTAAAGTATGACTAGGAACATGCAGGGGCTCTTATTCACAGGACAAAAAATACTTTTTTTACACTAGAGCAATCTAAAAGTCAAGTTAATTGTATTATATCGATTAGATTTAATAATTTTGATAAAACAGTACCTCACATAACAGCAATGAAGCCTGCTGGTTCTGGTCTCTGTTCTAGAAACATATCAAATAACCAAAAACCTCGCCGATTGTCTTAAAAAGCCTTCTATTTCAATAATTCTATAAACAGCAAATGTAATTTATTAGTTAGAGTATCCAAAGGCGTAGTTGGTGTACTGCAGGTTTGTTTGAGCCTTTAAGTTTTTTATTACGATGTCCATGTGGAATGTTACCTCTGAGATTGTCGATACATACATTTTTATAGTATTCATAATTAAATGTATGACTTATATTGGACAGAGCCTCGCTTAACACAGAGGGAACTCTTTATTGCATTCTCGAGAATATCTTTGTACGAATATACAGTTGTACTTACTACGTGGGATGGACAATTTTGATCAACTAGTCGATTACACGTCAAACCCCATCTTAATCTAGTACGAACACCCAACATGGCAAGACACAGCAGTCAGCGAGACAGTTCGCCTTGTAATCAACTCTCAAATTGGCTTTAAATTGTCCATCCTTTATTATATGTCCATGACAAAACTTCAATTTATGCAAATGACGTTAACCGACGCACCGACATTTCAAATATACATACATCAAAAATAGAATATGTTTTAGATTAAATTATTATTTGTGCTTAACTGTTACAAAATAAGAAATGTTCAAAGTTATGTTACATACCTTTAAAGCATATTATTACGCGTCAAGTTAAATTTAATTGTAATTTTGAAGGCAATATGACACAAGTTATGTTTGAAATATCTTAACAATTTTTGTGGCTTTTAGTCAATTGAGATACTAAGAGTTTCAGAGGAAACCATCTGAGGAGTTGAATTTGTGTTGCAGAACAAGTGTTGTGTAACAGTGATGTGTCAGAATGCCCTCAAGATTACAACCGATTCACAAAAATAAGTAGTAAAATCTGGTATGTTGGTAAAGTCAAATTCATAAATACAGAAGACATAATGAGGACTGGCCGCTTAAGATTTCAGCAGTTTATTCGCCCGCTGGTTCGCTACCGCTATGCGAGTCTCGTTGCTTTCACCCTATAAATATATAGTTTATTACACAAACATATAAATCAGTATAAATTTATGTTTTATTTTGAGTGCAAAAAATCTTTGCATGGTTGATATGAAATTGTTGTAGCTAACGTATTTACAAAATGTACACTGCAGAATGATCTAATGTGGGTATTACATGTTCAGAATAAGAACAGGCTTTAAATATGGTGACGTCACAGCAGGAACATTAACTTTGGTCTAGTCTGATTTAGTTGCAGTTAAACAAGACCGACAAAAACCATATAACATACTATTTAAAAAATGTTTATAATAATATATTTTTTTTCGAAAGGGTTTATTTCTAGCAACTCCATAACGACTAATTGTTTATTAAAATTAATTATTCAAACATTCTAAATGTAAATTTTTAGCGCTATTGGCAAAAAATTCATAAATTAAAAATATAGATCATTAGTTTTCTTCATATTTTAATAATTAGGTAATATAAAATGTATGTACATTTAGTATCTGTGATGTCAGCCAAAAAAACATCCCATTCATATTCTGACTGCATAAATAAGATTGATTTGGAAATGTTTACGTGTCCAGTTGTATAAAATAAACGATGGCAATAAAAAAATACGAGTAACATTTAAAATTTTTGATTTTTACACCATTTTAAACAATGGAAAAGATTAATGTTACCATTAAAAAATCACTAAACAACGTATAAATAAAAAATATATCAAAAAAACTTTTATTATTAGATATTATAAAAAAATAAGTTGCCAGTATATGTATATGCTTGAAATATAATATAGTACAAAAAATTGGAATCTAAATATCACACTACAAAAAGCGACTCTTGTGCAAGTTGATTTAAAAGTGCAGGCTGTGTTCATTATTTTATAAAATTTATACTTACTGAGGTCGTCGGCGAGGTGTAGTGTTAGCACGTGTGTCTCGTGGTTGGGGCTGTCTCGTGGTATTTATTTACGATGTATGTTTTGTAATTATGGTAGTAAGTATTGAGTGTACATCATTTAGCAACTGAATTCAGACTTACAGCACGTTTTAGTAATAATTTCTAGTAATAATTTTTAGTAATTTTTTAGTAGAAAAAAAAATACAATAAAATTTATAGGATAAGGTGAAAATAATAAAAAAATAGTTCAAGTAAATAATAATAGAATTAGTTTATTACCTAATAAATAAGATCTCTAAAGCATTGTTACATTATACGACTGTCATAATCACTGACAATAGCAAGCCCCCATAAAAGACAATTACTGAGATGGCGGAAAATTTTTCAATTACGATTTTACAAATCATAAACGTTACGTAAATGAGTTCTCACATTTACCTAAAACGTAATAATAATGTGAAAAGTCCGTGCAAACGTAATGAAGCTTCCAATAAGTGAAATCTGGCACAGACTAATTTATTATAAAAAGACCAGAACATGAGGGAGACTACCTTATTACTTAGTTTCAAACTATTATCACAAATCGAAGATCGTCTTATAGAATCTACTCGATATACAAATATACATTAAGACATATAAAAACTGACTGAGTGTTAAATGAGTGAATACAGTCTTAAGAGTAAGAAACGAAATTGTTATTTCTTTAACATTATGTTACACACTTTCTAAAACTTCTAGTAAACACAATTAAGCTATTTAATTTATAGTGTTATATTTAATATTGATATCATTTCACAATTTTTTTAAACAGACGACAAATGCTCGATTTACTACTCTATTATAATACTTGCAGGTTGAAATACGGCATAAATTGAACACCTAATAAGTAAAAATAAATAACTTAACATTTTAATGTGATCAAAATCGAACAGTCGTTATAATTTTTTATAAATTATTATATCAGAATATTATTTTCTTACAAAAATAATTGATTTCTTTAACACGATAATTTTATTAATATTGTAACTAACCTACATTTATTCTACAATGATTGCTATGAACATTGCTTTTGTTTATTTATTTTTTTGAAATTATTAATGCATTCATAGCGAAAGCATATGTTAAACCAAATTTTTTTATAAATAAAAAAAGAGTAATTTTGGATTGTATAAAACAACAATGTTTGAAATAGAATTGACCACTAACTTATGCGACAGTGTTCAATTTATGCAGCACTGTGTTTTATATCATTCGAAAAATTGTAGTGTCAATGGTAATTAAATACTTCAACGTTATGAGTAAAAAGTTATTTTATTTGAAATATATAGAAGAACAGTATCGACCGATCGCAGAGAGGACAATGACATTTCATCGACTTGATAAAATCTAATAAATTAAGTAACATTGTAACTAGTTCAATAGCTTTTTTTGTTAAGAGTTGGATTTAATAATTAGCAGTAATGAAATACAGAAAGGTATAAAATATAATGCCTTTGTGCCAAAACTAATAAACTAATAATTTTGTTTTATTTATAATGTATAATGTTACCTTTACCATAAATAAAAAGATAATAGAAAGATAGAAAGATAAACAGAACAAGAATTTACTGTCATATTATCGTACTTGTTTTACTTACTTCTTTACTTTATTTCTATTATACACTGTGTCTAACTGAAATATGTTACAGTATCAGTTGTTTCAGTGTTTTCTTTCAGCTTTGGAGAAATAAACTGCCAGCATGTAACTAGATAATGTAGGGTATAATTTTTAATGTGCTTTAATTTTGTTTAGGCTTATTCTTCTCTGTTATATAAAACGGAATGTATTATAATCAAATGATTAAAAAGAATCTTTTGTGGAAATTTTGTGTACGGTGTATTTCTGTGTCAGCGCCATCTTCTCATCTTTACTTGAGCAGCTCGTGGGCGCGCTGATTCGCCAATGTTATTCTCGTTTCATTTGATTCACCCTAAGATACAGAATACGTTTCTTTTCTGTTTCATGTCTGGTATTAAGGTCTATCCACGCCTTGTAAATGTCGGAGATTTATATATCGATATAATGTATTTTGCATAAACCTGTCGATATTTTATGTTTTGAGGTTACCATCGTCATTCCTTTTCCTCGAATTAATAATCAAATTATTCAAATATAATTTTAAATTGACGAATAGTAAACAAATAATGATTTCTTTAAAAATACTTAATTATTAATTTATAATAATTGTTTATAATAAATGTACATGAAACATCATTAAACAATATTTTATGTCATCATTATCTTATGGTTTAGTTTTGATAACTTTAACAATCACACTGAGATTCTATATTTTACACATAGATACAATAATTTATTGTGGTAACTTTGGATAATTACTCGGGTAACATTCTTTACATATAGTCTTATACCAATATAAATACACTTTTATAAAAATACATGAGAATTAAAGTGATTGAGTACGAAATCAATAAATCATACATGGACTTGGATAGACCTTAATAAAAATAAAACATTTTGTACATTCAACGGAGAAGATAGAAGACCACACGGTTTTAAGAATGTTAGTATATGCATAGTTTCACATTGATTAATTACAGTGTGAGAAGATGTACTAAGTGTTATCGAGATGACAGTTTTTTTTGCATTAAGCCACTGTTATGAGCGATTAGTTGCGCATTCCCTACTACAGCTTACGATAATTTACGAACATGCTTCAAAGCTGAATGATTATTACATTAGATAGGATAAAGATAACATTCTGACATCAAGGCATTATGATAATGAACAATGAAGGTTTTTAATAGTGTTTTTTTACCACGTAAAGTCTAAAAATAGGATCTGAACATTTATCTACAACGAAATAGAGACATCTTTTTAGACTTAAAAATTTAAATGACACCAAAAATAATTATAAGGCATCTAAATTTATAATTTGTTGCTTTTTGTAATTTCTTTATTCTTCGCCATTATTACAAACTTCTGAACGCAATTTGTGCGTATGTTATCTATTTTTTTATATTTAGACAAATTGTAATATTTATGTTGAAAGTTTGTTGTTGTGTGAGTTTCTAATATATTCGCGCATAAGTAACTATTGTCTAGTAAACATTGAATAGGCATTATCTATCTCTGCAATCGGCACGTGAGACCACGAGACGTGTGTTCATGTGTGAGTGTGTGTTGCGATGTACGGCGGTGTACGAAGTGTGCCGTCGTTTACTTGAGGAGCTCGTGCGCGCGTTGGTTGGCCACCCTTATCCTTTCATCGTTCGATTCGCCCTAAGATATACAACAGAGCGTTTTGTGTCGCCTCAAAGTATGTACAACAAATGTAGTGCCTTTTGCCCATAAAAACCAGTTACGGATTTTAATTAAATTCATGGAAGATAGAATAGGGTAATAATATAAAACGAAATTAATGTAATGCCGTATTTAAATGTATAGCAATTTAATAATACGTGGCAATAGTAGCCCGTTGTATTGCCAGAGGCGAAGGCGTCAGAAGCGGAATCGAATATTATATTACAGTTGCTTGAAATAATTGAGCCGTCAAATTTTAAGTTACTTCATCTTTTATTACGCAATTTTATTGACTTTTTAAAGCATATTTGTTATGCTGAACTTTTATGCGATTAAATTAAAGAGAAAAAATGTTTTTGAAATTTCAACTGATACGGGCGGGATTCGAGCCCTCGACCTCTGCCGATCCGAGGGCGATATATATATATATATATATATATATATATATATATATATATATATATATATATATATATATATATATATATATATATATATATATATATATATATATATATATATATATATATGTGTGTGTATTTTAAAACATACAAAATAGTTTCGATGTTTTACATGTAACAGATGTTATTTTAATTTACATAAATTAATTTGAATTTATCCATATTACAGTTAAAACTGGGTTTAATGTGCAATATTTTATTATATTATATTATATATTTCTTACCAATAACAATGTTGCTACGATTTGATGTGTGATCAAGTTTATTGGTGGGAATGTTGAAAGGGCATGATATATTGAATCGGTCTGTAATGGATCTAATCTATGAGAATAGCTGTTGGTTATTCTGAAGTAATCTACAGTCAATTGAGTAGTGTGGGATGAGTTTAATGAACGTTTCCGGTTTTATGTCATCACAACATACAACTTGCTTCTATTCACACTTACTACATAGTATGAAAGAGAGAGCATGCTTCGAGTGAGTAGAACAAACTAGTGACTCATTCCACTAAGCTAATTCACGAGATTGACGATCAGTAAGCGATAGATTTTGGGTTAGATTACACAGGTCGCATTAGTAAAGAGTTTCAGATTAATTGAAACAACATCACAGTGTATACAGGACAGGAGTCCCACTTGTGGCAGTAACATTTAAATACTTAATTTGATTGGGCTGTCCGAAAAGTTGTTAACTGCATCAAGTAACATTAATCTAGTCTTGAAATTTTATAAATATCTTCACGCCATTCCCAATACAGTTGACAGAGTAGGGGTAGACATAGGTCTTGACAATTATGTCGTTTCGACCCACCTTCCACTAAAGATATTTTTGGGATAAGGTGACAGGTAGTGAGCCCGTCGCCATCTTTTATGTCCAAGCCAAACATATAAATCGTACATAAGTTTTTGAAAAACCGATTGGCACAAGGCTGCCAGCTGGGGATCGAACTCAGGTCTCTCGACTCGAATTACGATCACCCATCATTCAGCTATCGTATTGTCTTTAAACCATATTGTTGCGCGACGTGATATTCTTATCACGTCCACCAGCAAGAGTGCTAAGATATGTTACCGTCGGTGATGGCTTACCATCAGTTCAGTGGATTACTCTTTTTTCCATTGCCGAAGCTCCACAATTAACAATTATTATTTATTAGTCCTTTTCATAGTACATTTATTAGTATTTTTTATTGTACTGTCGACCCTCACATTACGGTGCCGAGTAGGTAACTTGATACAGAGAAACTAATTATTTACAACCTTATCAAAATACAATTAACGCAAGACTATACTGTATACACTGTGATGCAATGCTACACACATAGTTACCATCCAACTACATTCCAAGACAAACCTATAAGTAATGTTAATGATAGAATACAAAACGGATCATCAAGAAAATCATCGATTTAAATATTACATTTGTTACGATCTGCTAGAGAAGATACTGTATATAAATGAAATTTTTTTTAAATAAATATAGGTAAAATAATTTTAAACGCAATTTTAAAACAAACCAGGTGATTCCGCAGTCAGAAGGGTCACGAAATTGTAAAGGATTTTTTAGAGAATGAACAACACACTTAGTTTTTTAGACACTTCTGCATAATTAATGACATAATTAGTGACAGGTGGTGAGCCCGTCGCCGTCTTTTATGTCCAAGCCAACGATTTTTTTATAGAAAAAGGAGGCATACGAGCAGGTGGCTCACGTGATGGTAAGTGATTACCGCCGCCCATGAACACCCGCAATACGGCCCCCCCAAAATTGGGGGTGGGGGTGTGTGGGCCTCCGGTTACCTGCTCTCACCAGACGAAGCGCAATAGTTTGTTAAACTTCTACTTCACGCCGGTATTCTGTGAGGTCGTGGTACTTCCCCGGTTGAGTCGGCCCATTCATGCAACATCAAAAGCTGATGCGTGGCTCTACCACTGTTAAATTGTGTTGTGCTCTACCACTGTAACCAATTTATGTACGATATAAATCGTACATAAATTGTTTAAAAAACCGATTAGCACGAGCCTGCCACCTGGGCATCGAACTCGGGTCTCTCGACTCGAAATTCCGACGACCCAACCACTCGGCTATCGTGACTTTTTATATCCTAAATCGCTTTGATAATCCTTCCGTACAATTAAAATAAAAAAGGAGGATAATTTCAATGTGCATTTTTCAGGTTCTGACAGCGGAATCACATGGCGTATACGGACTAAATATGGACGGAGCCGTTTCGCAAGAACATATATGCGTTGCGTTACCTTGCGATTGATGCGGTCGATCTGGCGATTCTGGTTCTCGAGCTCGGAGCCCATGTCGAGCGCCATGTTGCGCAGGTTGCCGATCATCGTGTTAACTTGACCCATGTTCTCTTCCATTTCATCCTCCCGGGCGTCATTTGTTATCCTGTAAAGTTATGCATTCATATGACTATTTATTTGTCTTCTTCTTCTTCTTCACAGACTATCAAATATCTACGGCTGAACATAGATTTCCTATAAAGATTTCCACAAAGAGCGGTCTTGGGACCGTTGATGTGTAAATCCACAGCGACTCCGCGCTATCTTGTGAAGGTCGTCACACCAACTTGAGGGGGTTCCCTGCCCTGCGCTTGCCTGAACGAGATGCTACTCCTGAACCTTTCTTCTTCGACAAGATCATTGCAAATAGATAGGGACAATATCACATACATTGCTCTGATCCCAAAGTAAGCACCTTAAGCACTTGTATTATGGAATCAGAAACAACGAAGACACCATAAACACCCCGCCCCGAGAAACTGTAGAAAAAGTATTTTCTAAATTGACCCGACCGGGCATCGAACCCGGGACCTCAGAGTTAGCGACACCATGAAAACCGGTGTGTACGACACTCGTCCACAGAGGTCGCCGTTTGGTTTTGTCGTTTACCCTGGTTCTGTCGCGGATCTCATCGTTGCGTATTACCCATGAATAAAGGTTGGTTCCTCCGCAGTGGATATTATATTTATTAGCAATCAATTACAACGTATTTCGTTAACTACATGGTAGAACGTAAATAAATCACGATCTTTATGATGGGTTTAAGGTTCAAATGAAAAGTCTTACACTATTTATCAAGGTATTTATTGCCATAAAAGATGTGTCAATCGATGTATCGATGTGAATGTTTACCACATAGTCTCGAAAATAGCACTTTATTCATAATTGTCTTTATGCAGGACCCTATCGCCCACTTTCTTTTATAAGTATTACTGAAATTTGTAAACACATATTTCTTTTCAGGCAACGGCTACCCAAAGTTTTAGTAAAACAATCGAAGATATTGAAAAAAATCTATGAAGATTCTAGTTTCATTTGTAACAAACATTTCCTCCTCCTCCTCCGTTTCGACCACCAAGCTGAACAAAATTTAGAGTTTTTTCTTCCCCAGGATTTAGACAAACTGTAAGTGCCATTACCCTAAACAAATTTTGTACCCTAGTGAGTCGTGTACGAACCTGCCTATGTAGCCCGCTTGTGGTCCTATGCCGTTCCGCTCGTCCATCACTCGCTGCGGTTGGTTGTTGACCACTTTACCGTCGTCGTTGCCCTTCCATGTGCCGTCGTCTTCCTTGAACGATGCTCCCCTACAGTAACGAAAAGAAAAATTTACACATAACGGAGATTTATCGAACAAAAACCATATAAATAGGACAAAACGTTGGCCTTTTTTGACGTGGGGAAATCCATTATGAATACCCAGTCACCTGAAAGAGAGCTGATAGCCCCGTTCCGGGAGCAACTTTGTCCCCAGAATCCCCGCGATGCTACCACAGTGGCTCGATCACGTCGAGCCACTCTTCTCCGCAGAGTCTCTTTAACCTTGTCTGACCTAATCTAACTTAGTGGCTTTGATTTCAGTTTCTTCATACCCGTACTAGTTAAACAAAACATGTATTTAAGAATTTTGTTTATTACCTTGCCAAAAGGAAAAGTGTATAACGACATCGCGTAGTGAAGGTAGATAATTTGAATTCACGATGCAGAGTGAAAAGTTATATCATGTCGACTGTGTATATTTTAGAAATTAATATTGTTTAACGCCTGTAACTATTGTAATAGTGAAATTGAAAACGCAAGACTCACTTGTTGCAGGGCAGAACGCAGATTCCACAGCACTTTTCCATTCCCGAGAGATTCTTCTCGGCCTCTCGCATGTCCGCGTTGATCTGGTCCATACCCTCCTCGATCCTATCCAATTGTTCTGTTCACACACACATGATTGCTTTAAGACCGCTCTTTTCAATTTCCCACGGATATGTGTTAAAGCACCTAACCATCTTTTGATTCCAACACGATCAATTTACTTTTTTTTTATAATTTAATTTTTGAATTTAAAAGACACTTTTTTTCTGTAAATTCTCAACGCTCTCGACAATAACCAGAATTAAGTGCAAGACAAGATCTCTGATAGTATTTATTGTTTTGTGGATATAGTAATCTAAAATCATGCTGACACAGACATCGAAGCGAATCTATTTAATTCAAAGCAACTAAGACAGTTTATAGTGTTGTCTTGTTTTTAATCTGTTGTCAGATAAATGTCTGTATATATTTTTGTCTCACCCTTAATCTGGCTTCAACTGAATAATACTAGAATTAAATTTACCTTTAAAGATGATGTATGTGCTGCGACTAAGTGATAAAATACTAACTTTTTATGACTAACATATAGATATATCAATAATCTCATAAAATCTAAAGTCATGCAATCAACAGCGAGATTAGAAGTAGACGTGCATAGCTAGATGCGTGAAAAAACTAAAGAAAACAATTCATACTGTCTGATTTATTTAGATGAATACGGTCTCAACGTCCCGTGCAACGGCGGACCAGTCGCGGGAGCGAAGAGACGTTTCGGTGCTGTTTATTCACTAATGTTTTTAAATACGACGGTAAACAAATTTTACCTCAGTCAATTGTCCGTTAAAATAAACTGTTAACATTTTTCGATTCGTAAAGTTTTTAAATCATCGCTATTCAATGAGTTGACTTAGATTATCTCAACTGGCATTTTAGAAACAAGCCTTACTATTATGGGTGATAAAGTAGTACTACTGGATGCTTACCGCCCTGTTCATCCAGCATGACCAGGGTTCTCATGCCCACCTCGTGACTCTACAACACAATAATGATGTCACTATAGCTCGCCAGACAATGCGCTGAGCGGTCGGCGCGGTTCGCGGGCGGTTGAGCCGCGCGCGCGCCGCGCCGCGTCAACTCATACGACAAACTCAAACTGACAACTAAAGAGAAATAAAAATAAATGAACACAGGCGTGAGCCCGCCGCTGCCGGCGGTCACTCCTCCCGTGATGGCGTGAAAAAAAAAACCAACTTAGCAAATGAGCGTATCAATAAAAGCCATTCCTAAATGAACGGTGAATGCAGCAAAGTATCGTTTCGGTTCAAGAAGAGAAATGAACCAACTAACATGTAGTGTGGAGGAGCGAGCGGCGGCCTCGCAGCCGGACATTGATCGCATCGAGCTAACAGAACAGTTACAAACCTACTGCGCTAACATTAATAGTACGCTTAGCCATGGAGATGAAGGCGTATACCATTTACTCTATAACGTCAACAGACACAATCTGTAAACGCGCATTCATGTCAGTACCGCAGTATTATAAAGAGAAGAGATTAGTAGATTCGGAAAGAGAAATAAACATACCTATAAAAAGCGTTCCGATCAAAAAATTCAACGGAAGAACTAAACAGATTGCGCAGCTCATACAAATTAAATCTTCAGCAAAAGATAGAGGTTACAGTCTTTTGTGACAATTAGCAACGAACGGCCATCGGGCGTATCTATTTACACTATGTTGTTAAAAGTCATCCCCATCGAAACATAGAAAACACACGCAACATCGATCTGAGATAAGTCGTTATTCAAGAGAAACGTCAAAGAAAAAACAAAGAGATTAATTTATTTTACTGCACATTCAACACAGACGTTCTCACGTTTGGACTACCCATGTGTTCAGTTTAACTCTTACCGCCCTGGTGACTCAACATATGAAGCGCTTGCCCCCCGGCGTCCTCGCTCTATACATAAAATACAAATCAAAATAATATATCGCAGGAGAGAGTATCGGGGTGTGTGGGTGGCGGGGGGGTGCGGTGCCGGAGAGGGCCGCGGCGGTGCGGCGCGGTGCGGCGCGGGGCGGTGCGAGGCGGCGTTCGTGCGCGTGCGTGCGTGCGCGTGCGTGCTCGCCCGGCGCTAACACACACTACTTGACCAACAACGACATGCATGCAGTGAAGCTTGCAAGTAAAACCAGACTCAGTTTTATCTGTGCGCAGTTTCATATGAATCATGATATTTCTGTGTGATGTTCAGAGTCGTGCGTTGAGGAGAAGCGTTTCGAATTTACTTCGATCAATAATTTCAATACGTATCATGTGAATTAGGTAAAGTTTCAAGAGTCGAGTTCGGACATCTGAAATGCACAATGTAAAGTAGCGTACGATCGGATTTAAACTCGGTTTTGTATGATGTCGATTCGTCGGCCCGGCCGCCCGACTTAGCGCTCGCAATTAGATTGTGCAAAGTGGTGTATATTATCTACATTAAGAAATAAGGCATACAAAGATGTGGGTTTTCCGTGACAAGCTGTGTGTGCGTCGTTAATCAGTAAAGTTAGAAGCTTTGAGGATGCCCGCACCTTTGCATTAGATTTGGCTTTAAAAACAGTTGATGCGTTACCCCGATAGGCTCTTCGAAACCGACGAGCCCGGCTTCGGGTCGGCTGAAAACCCTACGGCGCTCGAACAAGATTAGCGAAAAAAGGTAAAATAGATAAAACTGTAAGTAATTTAGTGTTGCAAATTTTGCAGATCACTCACCTCCCTGGTCGTCTAGAGCGACCAGAGTACGAATGCCGGCCTCCTTGCTCTAGACCAGCCGCAGAAACAAAAAGTCACAGAGCATGTTAGTTGTGAGGGGTACAGTGGAGTGAGTGGACGGTGGGTGATGACTGCTCGCCACACGCCGCACTAGGCACGGTGCCTTCGTTTAGTTCGTGCGTGTAACGAGTTCATGTATTGTTTCAGCTTATACTAGTGTCGCGAGAAAAGAAAGACATCTTCAGAATATATTACATCTACTAATATACTTTAAAAACAAAAACTGTATTTAATGAAGATGTCTTTCTTGTAGTCTGAAAAGTGTTATGCAGTTAAAGTATTCTGTATTGTGTTCAATACATGAATTTGATACACTGTTCAGTACAGACAGATATTTGAGGCATCATTCAAAATACATAAAAAACAAAAAATATAAAATAAGGTTGTAAGGTGAAGGTAAATAATTAAATGTAACAGTGAAATGCGGCATCATTTGAAAGACAAATAAAATGTAATAAATCAGATTTCCTTGTATAATAAATAATAATGATATATCATCGGTCTGTATTTGGTGTGAGAGTTGCATTCAGGTGTAGCTCGATATATCTGTTGGAGTCAAGTGGTAGGTCCATGGTGTGTAATCGCCCACATATTGATAGTATTGTGAATGTTCGAGAAGGCATGAAAATCATAGAACATAATAGTTTACAGTCAACAACAGAGAACAGCCACTACACAGAGACATACTTTACAGAGTTAACTAAAATAGGAGTAGAAAGAACTTAATTTTCAAGAAAAAAGAAAGTCAGAGTGAATAATTTTATATTAGTGAAGAATACTTTTGTATAGAAAGTAAATATAAGAAAGAAAGAAGAATTGTCTCAGTTATAGGAAATTGTTGCCAGAGATGAGAAAGATAGAGTGCGTTCAAACATGACATCAGCCTCACAGGCAGATTTGTAACCTAAGACAATTTAACATTGAACAAGGTTTCACTTTGAAAGCAAGCCCAAGCACAACAAAATAAGACAGTTGAGATAGGAAAGCAAACATTGTCAGGTCATATTATGCGCTAAGGGAAATACTAATGTTTTAGAAGTATGTTGAACTATTTCAAGGACTCGTTTCTATCATATGGGCTTCATGCTATGGAAACAATAATAGCGGACTTGGACAGATTTCATCTGGAGTTGACAGTTAACTACATAACTTGTATATAATTTAATTTGATTAATGTTTCTTTAATGCTTTTCTAGATTAACTGTCAACGCCGAGGACCGGTGGGTCCGGGAACATTGATAACTCACATAAAAAATACATCACTACGAACAACACAAAGGACTAGAGAGACCTCTAACATTTCCGGATACATTAAGGCACGGATCATGCAACACCCATTTACTTATGGTAATAATAGATACATAAATATATGGCAATTGGGAATGAACAAAATAAAAAAAATGTATTGACGGAATGGGACAACTACAAAAAAGAAAAAAGAAAATGAAAAACACCAATTATTTAGCAACATCGATACACAACAGCCAGGGGTAGCAGAGGCTGCGCCCTAAGGGGTTTCAGGGACGGGCGTCGGATCTCTAACCGAGTTTGGGGCTATCCAGGACACTTCCGCTATACCCCTCACTCCCTCGCATCGAGAACACCTCTCTCACAGATCACAAATAATCACATAACCAACGGAACAACTCAACATAAATACTTAAAACTATTTAAACTTGAATCCATTGATAATATCACACGCATCGAACGTGCCCGTTTCTTATATTGTAATTATTTGAATGGGGGGACAATCAAATGGGGACTCTCTCCAGTATACATTATATTCGACGCTTTGAAAATTAAGTATATCATTAATATCACACAACAGATTACATTAAAATACATAATATTCTATTAGATCTTTTATAAAGTAGGCTTTCATAATGATCAAAAAATTATTTTAAAAATTTAAATGATTACTTTTAAAACAATAACTAAAATTTTTATAGTGATTTTGATAGAAATTTAAGACTAATTATTAAAGTTTGTTAAATATTTTCTGATTTTCAAACGGCCATAACTAATTTTTCGTTTCATAGCTAATTAATTCCGTTTAGATTATTAAACGATTTTGAAATTAATCAAAATTTTAGTTATGATCATTTCATCAGTAAGTATAATATACCTTAAAAAGGGTCAATTTAGATTGTAAAAAGCGATCTTACCTCCTCGCATAGTTGCATCATGCGCCGCGTAGACTCCAGTGACTGAAAAATTTGGAAATACATTTTGCATTAATCCACTAAAATAATATTAATAATATTACAGAAAGGATTTAAACAAATCTAAGGCGTAACCACCCCACTATTATTTAAACGATTTGTTAAAGTTTTTTTTAATGAGTCTTGATTGGTGTACAGATTTGTCATCAAGCATTAAGAACGGCTAACTTTCACCCTTCCCTAGTTTAACTTCAACACGCTCTTTTTAGTTTTTTATGCTTTCATAGTTTCTTATTCTAAATCCAATAAATTTAAAATATATCGGAGATTAACCTACTTTAAGCCTGCCTATCGGTCTACATTAATATGTCTGCAATAATTCCAATAAAGTAAGGTTTTCAAAGCATAGGTATAAATGACTTATGTTATTACACATTAAGACTGTAATAAGCAGGTGGTGACCTGACATATTATCCCAAACAAGCTCTCATGAATAGCGGGTTTAAAGGTCTAAAATAGCTAATAGACCTAATGTCTATTGTACAGTATTGTGAACCGCTACAGTATTGTGAACTTTTCTTTATTAATTTTCCTTATTAATCGTAACCTCTGGTAGAATTGCTGGAGGCTATGTTCAAGCCTGTATTGCTCTAGCGTCATATGATAAAATTGAACATGCTGACCTCATCGGTGACCTGACCGGCGCGCATCTGGAGCTGCTCGAGCTCGCTCCGCGGCGCGCCATTTTCTGGGGGCACGGCTGCAGGCATCCTAAAAATAATGAAAGTAAAGTAAGATAAGATAAGAAGTCACGAGAGCCGAGTGGTTGGGTGGTCGGAATTCGAGTGAAGAGACCCGAGCTCGATCCCCAGATGGATGGCTTATACCGATAAGTTTTTCAAAACTTATGTACGATTTATAGCATTGACTTGGATATGAAGACGACGACGGACTCACCACTTGTCACGTTATCGCCTAGTAAAGCTACGGTCGATGGGTCGAAAGGACTAGATTTTTCAGACAATTCTGGCTACCCCTCTATTAGAAAATGCGTGAAGAGAAAAAAAAGTAAGATATTATGATGTGTCGACGTCCCTTCTGGGTGAGCAAGTGTCATGACAGTAGTTAACAGGGTTTGGGAGAGAGGGTCCGTCCTACTCCTGCTATTCCGGGGCAACATCTCAATACAATATTTGAGAAAAGCTAACATTATTGATTTACGATTCTGTTTGAGTTGCGTTTGCGTACCGAGTTCAAATGTTAATGCTAATTCGTTACTTGGGACATGAAATGGCAAAGAGTGAATATCTGTCAGATATGGGTAGTAGACCTACATACTTAATACCTAAATTGAAATTCAAAAAATTGATGAGGTTTGGTGGTCGGAATTCGAGTCGAAAGACCCGAGTACGCTCCCCAGGTGGCAGGTTCGAACCAATGGGTTTTCTCAAAAACTTATGTACGAATTATATCGTTGGCTTGGACATTAAGAGGGCGACGGGCTCGCCACCTGTCACGTTGTCCCAAAAATATCTTCGGTGGAAGGTGGCTCGAAACGACTTAACATGAACGTTTTGTTCAGTTTTATTATATATTAAAATCTTATATGATTATACCATTTGCACACTTTTAATTAACATCAGAAGAAAAAACTGGGCACGTAACATGAATGCATGAATAACGCTCCCGAATGAATAGGCGAGGCTGGCTGATGGTACCCAAGTTTTGCATTTTAAAGTTAACTTCAAAGTCTTGTAACTACAAGACCTAGAAAACTTTTGTTAACGGCTAACAATTGAAAAGATTTTAATCTGAAACTTTCGTTCCAACTAGCGATATTAGAAAGTTTTAATTTCTTTCCAGTAAAATAATTTAACTCAAAAACTTATACTAAGTAAAATTTTAAGTTAAGATATTGTCCTGATTTTACACTTCATAAGTTTGAGTGAAATAACCATATAGTATCAAAACACGAATATAAATTATTTAACTAGTTTCACTATTACTACTAGTATTAGCATGTCTTTTTAAATTAACAAAATTAAAATTGCAATAGTATAAAGATAAAGGCAACACGTACACACACAGTTAGCTGTAACTAGTTCTTACGAGTAAATATAGAATGTAAACAATTAAAGCGGAAAGTCATTAACTATGTTGTAGTCATAACTTCCAGTGAAAGAAGAATCTTAGTTATACTTTCCGAGTGTAGGCCTGTTAAAATCCACTGCGGGTCATTGGCAGTATTTGCCATAATCGCCACTAATGGCACGCGTTCGCAGTAACAGACCACTCGCACCGCAGACGCTGCTGCCTATCCTCGGTCTGATTATTTTGGTCTTACATTTTTAGAGATGGTTATCCCGCCACCTATCGGTTGCCATTAGGACATTCTAGCTGTTTCCTTCAGTCGTCTCTTACGACACCCACGGGAAGAATGGAAGTGGCATCATTCTTACACCGTTACCACGCGGTAATCTAGGCAGATACTTGGATGTAAACATTCACCCAAGTAAGTAAGTAAAAAATTACGATAGTCGAGTGGTTAGGTGAAGGTTCAAGAGAACCAATTTGGATATACAGGTGTCAAGTCAGGCAAAAGATGCAAATTGATGATTGAACTAAAAAGACAGGTACCTCTTAACTCAAGATGAGCTGACTCTTGAAGAGCTGAGTTTTTACGACGATGAAAAATTGCAATACCCAAGATCAAAGGTTTTTTTCGATGTGTTCAAGTACGGTGTATTCAAATATATTATAACATATTCGTATTTTATTGTAGTGGCTGAACGAAACAGCGACCGTTAAAATATGAGAAGAATTTATTTATGACGTCGGTTATAAATCTATCCCCTTATTCCATCGTTCGAATTTCAATTACTAATGTACAACAACAATGTATACCATGCGGTTTACTGAAAAAAAAATTCACTAGAATATTCTAAAAAGAATATAGTTTGACTGGAATGTTTTACAGATCTCTCGAGTGAACCAAAATCAAAACCTTCACCACACTAGTAAGTATATGACCAGTAATTACCTGAATATCTGTTCAACTTAGTCCTCCCGGGACACATCAATAAAAATATACATCATCAATGCGTCCGAAGCTCTATCAGTACTTTTATCTCATTGTTAGCATTGCTTAATAAATTAATATTTAGTAGCGGGGAAGCCACTAATAGTTGATAAGAGCCTCATTGACTAATTCGTACTTTTAATGAAAAAACCCATCATCAAAATTGGACACGTAGTAGGTACTTGACGGAAGTAATTAAATATTGAAAACGATTATTTTAACTAAATAAGATTAAGCACTCTAGCTTTAGTGCACTGAGTTCAAGGATAAAGATCCAAGTAAACAGAAATAAAATATACTGAATTGTCTGAACAGACTACTATTTGAGGCCACTCTGGAAGTAGTAGTTTTGAAACAAAAGAGTTATGTAAGCCAAAGCGTTGCACGTCGTGGTGCGGGGTGGCGTGGCCTTGAGCCGAACAAAGGGAGGGTGGCGAGGTTCGCCACACCTCGACCTCTCCACCTGCTACGTGCCAGGACTATTTCCAAGTTCGCTCTCGTCTAGCAAATGCATCTTGTTATGCCCTTGTTATGTATTTGTTTAATAATTTCTAACGATAACTATAATAAAATTGGGTGTGGAAAATTCATGCATCGCTACCTTGCGTGAAAATAATTCTTATTTCAAAGTAATGAAATTACTACTTTACTCGTACATTTCGTAGTGTTCCGAAGTACGGTGTGAACTAGTCTATCATAGTTAACATATACGAAAATAACATTTAAATAAAAGTGGCTAATAAACGTTAGCGGAACATGAAAACATCATTTCATATTTTGTCGACCAAATTTTGCTTTGAACATATTCTGTATATTTTTATTTATAAGCCTTTTCTCGCGAATTAATGATGAACATGTAGCATAATCTTTACATTATAAAATATAAATAGCGTAATTAGTAGTAACATTCCCTTGGAAGCTAGGGTTTGCGGGTTTGAATTCCGCTAGGGACAAACATTTGGGTGATATATATGAATATGTATGTATATTGTACCGTTAGGTTGGACATCAAAGTTAACATAAAAGTGAAAAGTCCTTATCTATATCTATCTACCACTATAACAATAAATTATTAAAATTCATACAAAAAGGCTAATATCTGTGAACAACATAAACAGAAATATTTAATGCGTCTTTTTCTCTCTTATTTAAAATTGCTGTATCAACTGAATTTATAAAACTTGTCTCTTTATGAAATCAAAAGACGCAAGATCGTCTGAATTTCTTTGAGCATGTCACTTTGCGATGTGCTCATTAAAATTTCGGCATGTCGGCGATTCTGATTTGACAGTTTTGTAATCGAAGTCTTGAGTAGAACAGAAATGTCTATTTTAAGTAATTAGTTATCTTACTCTCTATAGACTTTTAATGTCGAAGTTGTTCTAGTGTTGGCGTAAATTATCTTATCTTTTAATTATATTACGGCTTACGACTCAAAGAAGTAATAAAAATTACTTCATTAGCCACGTCGATAGTGTTGTCATAGGAGTTCGAATAAGGTGACCAGAGTTCGATCCCCAGAAGGATTTTCCTCGACTTTGTGTATGTACGATAAAAATCTATTCTTGGCTTGGGCACTAAGAAGCGAGGCGAGGCTCACCATCGTTCACTTTATCCCAAATAAGCTCCGGTGAAATGTGGTTCGAAAGCACTGAATTATTTAGATCTCTAACTACCTCAAAGTTGGTAAAAGCGTGAAGTTACCCAATTGCTTCAAACTTTTTACAGAAGGAAGGAACAGAAAGATAAGCCTCTGTATCGGATGTAAAAAAATGTCAAATACAATACAACAATAAAAATCTATTTTTTTTCTGTGTCATTTTATATTTTGTTTATAGTTATTGTAAATAGTATAATATCGTCTCTAAATTTTGTTAGTTTTTGTTTTATCAATTAATTTACTTGTTTCAATTTATAATGTTCGTGGTGCATTGTGTGCTCTTACTTGAAAATATTTTAATATTCCCTTCTCATTTCATAACAATTCATGATTGATGATTGCAATTCATTCCCTGCTTTGCAATCTAAATTGAATTGGTTGATTAATATTTTCCCATTAGAACAAAGGAAATATAATCTCTCTTCGTAATAAATTAGAATATAACAAATTTTGTAGTGTGCACTTATGTCACTGTTATTAAGTATAGTACGTTCATTTATGCAAGTAATGGAAGCAATGTGAAACTACTTCGTCTTCTTATTATATAGATACAGAAGTATATTCAACATATTTGTTCACAAGCGCACAAAGTGCTCGTCGAGAAAATTAGAAAAAACTACGACTTTCAAATATTGCTGCTGGCGTCTCCAGTCAAATGTTCTGTTCATCCATCAAAACGTTGACGCATTTGCATATAAGATTTTCAATCTACGAACAAGTAACAAGGATTTTTATTATTCTACATCCAATAAAACTTTAAAGCAGGGAAAGCGGAGGTTCTAGTTTTTGTTGGTTTCACAGTTTGATTTGGAATAACTTTAGCTTCAGGACACGCCTATTTTAAACATTATATACATCTATTTCAAACCCTTCGACCCGCCTTCCACCGAAGATATTTTCGGGACCACGTGACAGGTGCTGACCCCGTTGGCGTGTTTATGTCCAAGCCAACGTTATTACGTTATAAAATCAGTACGTAAGTGTTTGATACGTGTGGTACGTGCCTGCCACCTGGGGACCAACTCGGGTCTCTTGATTCGAAATTCCGACCACCCCACCACTCGGTTATCGTGCCTTTTTTTATAAATAGCATATCTTATTCGGATTACTTTCATGAATTTCTGTTTAAACATTGAATCTCTTGAAAAATTTTACTCAAAATTCATAACTATTTATGAAAATTACTATTAATGACAATCAAGTCATTGTCATTGTCCTTGAGAAAATGCTTAAAAAAATAAAATGTGTACATCCCTGGAAAGTACTGGATCACTTAATTTTATCGTCTTTATACCTACTACGTTACTAGCAAGAAGACGTCAACATAGAACTGTTTTATGCAAGAGTTCTCTTTTACAAAACTTCTGACATTCCTTCAGGCACTATTAGAATAATTTGCTATGGGTACAGACAATGCAACTGGCAGACATTCTTGACATTACTGAAATTGGCAGCAAAAGAAAATGGAACTTTTGACCTTTTGCCGTTATTCAAGATCTATTAGAAGTCTCGGGCACGATATTAAAAAGAGAATCGTAAAATTATCTCCGTTTAATATTTCTCTTTTATTAACAGGAAGATTGTCGTAGACAAGAAGATGTTACATCCATTGTTACAAACACTGCAAATGTTAAGGAATATTTCCTTTTCTTTTTCATTAGAAATAATTGCCTTGATATATATATATATATATATATATATATATATATATATATATATATATATATATATATATATATATATATATATATATATATATATATATATATATATATATGTATATATAAAGAATACGCAGCAGTACTAGTTTTGTTGAGTATATTGTCTCGAGCGAAGTGTACAGTTTCATTGGACCCCCGCATTTTAGTAATTAATGAGCCTCAATACTGTAACTGACACTTGCTATCGTAGCTAACCACTAGGACTAATTAGGCTCTGATAATTAGAATTATACTTTTATTTATTCTTTACCTTTGGAACCCTAAAATGGGAGGTGGTATTCCCTTCCGGTCAATATTTGCAACGGTGAAAAGAAAAGAGAGCAGTACAAAGAATGAAGGACATAAAACATGGACTCCAAATGAAGAAATATTAAAAAATATATAATCATACATATACACAATTATTTTAGATTTTTGCAAACAACTATAGCATTTTAAAAGTTAAGTGCGATTTAGAAATAGCAAAAATATTTTAACTTACATTGCAATTACTTTATTTATTTATTGATGACAGAAACAAGTACGAAAGGCAATAAATTTAGTTGACTTGCCGTATAGTAGATATTGTTTCAAATCGGGTTGAGAGCAATAAAGTTAAGCATTTGAGCACATTGTACAAAGGGCATGGCATACGGCATTGAGAGTGCAGCCATAAATAATGATCACTGTAACAAAAATAAAGAGCACATTGTTTCTCTAAAATTTTCTTAGATTTCATATACGACCACGTTCAAAAGTGATTAAGACATCTTTCGCCACCTTTCTTTTCCCAATTCCCCTCGAGATGCCATTAGTAGATCCTGGACTAAAACTCTTTTCATATGCCTATCCCGCGGAATTGTGTTCCTATTCCTTTACTGTCCATGCAGTTCAGCTGTTACATAAAAACTTTTCTTTTTGTTGAAACTTTTAGTTATTTTGAATTTGGGACACGTAAATTATTTTATAACCGTGTGGTAACGATGTAAGAATACTGCCACTCCGTCTTCCCGCGGGTGCCGTAAGAGGCGACTAAGCGAAACAGCCTTGAACATCGTTATGACGATCGATAGATGGCGGGATTAACCATCTCTAAAAATTATCACGACAAAATAATCAGACCGAAGGTGGGCAGCAGCGTCTAAGGTGCGAGGTGTTTGATACTGCGATCGTTAATCCGCTCGCCAAGCGTGGCGATTATAGAAAATCCTCCCTATCGGAGAAGCCAATGTCCTACAGTGAGCTTTAACAGGCCGTTAAGTATGTATGTTACGTAAATTATTTCAAAAACTTCTTTCGATTTGTGTCATTTCACATATATTTTTTATGTTCATTACCAAATTACAATATAGAATGGGGTGTTAAAGAAAATAGGATTGTAGGACTGTCGCGATACGTAGGTGAAAGATAAAGAAATATCCTCTTTACCGATAAAAAAAGTGGTCAGACAGGTAGAACGTGGTCATCATCGTGCATCAGTGATGGTTTGGTGGGGCGTGTCTTATCAAGGATTAACAAAATTAAATTTTTGTGAAAAAGGAGTGAAAACTTCAGCCAAAGTGTATCAAGATACACTCTTGGATCATGTTGTGAGATCTCTCAGCAATACACTTTTTAAAAATGCACCGTGGATTTTCCAGCAAGACTCTGCACCTAGTCACAAGGCACGAGCTACCCAAGCCTGGCCAAAACCAACGATCCAGACTTTTTAAGAGAGAAGACTGACCCACATCAAGCTCAGACCTTAACCCTTTAGACTTCAAATAATGGTCAGTTTTAGAGGACATGGACTGCTCTAAACGCCTCGCCTCTAAACTCTCACCCCGACATTGAGTCTCTTAGAAAATCTTTGGAGCAAGCAGTGGCAAAATTCCTTTCTTAAGTGCGTAAACTTGTGAAAAGTGATTCGTGGCCAAACAAATTAAAGGCCTGTATAAAAGCCAAAGGTGGCCATTTCGAATATTTTTTTTTATTTTTTGCTGAGACTAATAAATATATAGGTAAACATTTTAATAACATTACATTACCTCATTAAAAATAAATACTCTTCATTTGTAACAGAACTTGTGGCCGGACTAGGTATACTATTAATTCTTTTATCTACTCGCGTTTTCACAGAGGGTCTTCACGCAATTCCCAATACAGGGGTAGACAGACGTCAAGTCTAGACAATTAAGTCCCTTTGACCCACCTTCCACCGAAGATATTTTCGGGACAACGTGACAGGTGGTGAGCCCGTCGTACATAAGTTTCTGAAAAACTCATTGGTACTACCACCTGGGGATCGAACTCGGGTCTCTCGACTCGAAATTCCGACCACCCAACAGCTCGGCTATCGTGACTATCTTCACAGAGGGTGGATACAATTAATTCCTTTCACCGATGACTGAGCAATTAAAGTGTCTTTGTACTCATGTTCAGTTTCATGTGTTCGTTTTTAAACATTGTGTAAACATAATTTATAAATGAATATATAATACTAAAATTTTTACAACTCTGAAATAACCAACCTAAAATAGAAAGTTAGGTCACATCTCGACCAGAAAGTGATAAATTGTAAACAGGGACATACATACATAAATAGGGAAAACATCACTTATATAGCTCCCAAAGTAGCTTAAACACTTGTGTTATAGAATCAGAAACAGCGTAGGTAACACAAACGCCAACCGAACCCAAGAAAATGTAGAAAAAGTTTCCTGCATTGATCCGACCGGGAATCGAACCCAGAGCTGTAGACACCATGAAAACCGGTGTATACGCCACTCGTCATATACATCGTCATAGCAATTACCTTTAAAATACTACGGGTTTTCACTACAGTAGTTCACACATAAACAAGAAAATGTAGAAAATGCTTTAAAAAGTAAAAGTTTGGCTAAGTTTCAAAGGGTAGTAAAAGAAAATTGCGAAACGTGTTACAAACATGCAATAGCGTGGTGTGCGACCTCTGAATTTTAATGTTCATGTTATACGAGAAGGCACGATTCATTACCATAGCGCTGATTTATTCCATCTGACATGAAACTGATGTTTGAGGACAACCCTTACCTGAATGTACTAAGACCTGTACCTGAATATACTATGACATTTTCTTTATTAACTTTACGTGCGGACGGAAATCCTCCAATATAAATATTATGATGGTCCTTCAACAGTTATTCTAAATAAATCATTGTAAAAACTATACCTTTTTTTGCGTTGGACACTGTAATACAAATGCATCTCCTTTAACATAATCTTTCTGCAAACAATTATTTGAAATATCGTTTAAAAAGAGAAACGATTAAAAACGTGGTAAAGCGCCGAAGTTGCGAGGTGTCTATAATATTATCCCTAACCCTGATGATTTCAGACAAACGTCCTATTAACCCAACAGATGGTTAGTGGCTACCTACTGCAGTACTCGGACAACTGGTTATTACTTCAGTATAAGAAGATCGATGCATTGTTACTTATGATACATGAGATTGAACGCCTCATGACCCAAATTATAAAATACGAGTAGTTCTTTATATTTTTCAAACCGCAATACAATTGATGTCGTACAGTTGTTTGGTAGAAACCTGAGCCTGGAAGGAAAAGTCCTTCTTCATGACTTCAGCTCAAGGTAATAGGAATCTTCTAGGAGTAAATAAATGTAAATCAAGACTAACGTGTATGTTTCATATTACAGTTTTAACACGATTGTTCCTGATAATTTAAAATATCATATACATCAACTTTTTGGGAGAACTTCATTTTATTTAATATTATGACAACTATCTAGGATATACATTTGATTATAAATATTTCATTACACTGAATCTAAAAATAGAAATACTCGAATAAGCAAAGCGTAAGGTGCGACGACCTACAAAAGTATAATCCTCAATGTCTACAATACAGTAATTTTATTCACTCGCGTTTATTCTCTTTGAACTCAAGGAATTGGATTTTTGCCGTTAATAAATTATTCAGCGTACATTTCGCTTGTAAATTTTATGGGAATGTGAAATTCAGGTACACGTGTCAAATCCTTGCAGTAGTTTGAACTTTAAACAATTTAGAACTGTGTAACATAAAAAGAGGAAAGAATGAGTAGCTATTTTACAATTGCAATACTCAATAAACAGGAACTCTTTACATCTATTTTTTAGCTTCACGCATTCCCGGTACGTTACACCGGAGCTTATTTGGGAGAAGGCTCAACAGCCTGCCGTTTATATTTATGATTTATGAATATAAAAATGTGCCTTAAATTTTTTTTATTCTAAAGTTGTATGAGTCAAACATAAAAGTATTCATTTAAAAATTAGATTTTTAATTTAAAACCTAACTCTCCGGGTACTAAATCGTGGCATTTGAGGAGATAGGGCCATGACGACCCTGGGTATCGCGTTTGCTCGCCGGGAAAATCAATAGACGCGCGCACCGCCCGGCCTCCTACCCGCACTCATCCCACTGCTACTTTAACTTGTTTAATGTTAAAAATAAGTCGTTATAGGCTGCCAGTATCGCAAACAATAATCTGCTTTTAGTTGCGAAACATTTATGGAGATACAGTATCTTACAGAGAACATTCATGTGGTTGTTTCATATCCATTCGGATGGCGTAAAATTTTTCAGAATATTATCAATCTGTGACAAATTTTTGTGGCTGTATTCTGTTATTTGCAACTTCAAAGTAAAATCAAAACAAAAAACAAAATGTTTTGAAACAACAGCTTTAAGCTAATAGCGGACGTGATTTTGACTACAAGAGGTCAAGGTAAAACAGCACAAAATTCTAGTTTTCAATTCGAGGTACACTTTACAAAAAAATATCTGTTATTTCGTCAGATTTATTTTAATAAGCACGGTTTTATTCAGAGCAAAAGCACTTGCTTCCAGGCTCGAATGCAGCGGAAACAATGTAGGTTTTGCATAAATTAAGGCAGATGAAAAAAGAATTGTAGGTTAAGTTTAACTTGAATAATGACATAAAACAAACTCAGAATAAAAAATATCTTCACGATATTAGACAATGAAATCCTTTCGACGCCAACGAAGACATTTTTGGGACAAAGTGACAGTTGGTGATCCCGTTTTTATATCCAAGCCAATGATATATAGAGATATAAATTGTACTTAAGTTTTAGCTTTGGGGATCGAACTCGGGTCTCTTCGTCGACTTACTCAGCATAAAGTGGAAATATGAAAAAAAAAAAAAGTAAAGTAGCGGTTGGTAATGCACGCTTCTGATTACGGTGATTATGATACTAGCCTTTAACACTTTAAAATTCCGAATTAGGGGAGATTGCCCAAATAATGCTTAATAATTAAAAACGACTAACCTCTCGTCCAATCGGAGGTCGCGCAATCAATGCGAACTCCACTGCGAATACCACTCACCGATGAAGGACCTCCGACGGGTCCGAAATTAGTCGGTATCTCCACCGACTGGATCTGAGTTTAGCAGTTTTTAATTATTTAGTTATAATGTTTCAGGAAAGTTTTAATAATTTAATTGCAAACATAGCTTTTTAAATTTATTTAGCCTGTGATATAATTTTATACAGTTACGATTGCAGAGTGGTTGGATGGTCGGAATGTAAAAGTTGTATACACATATCTTCACTCCATTCCCAATACTGTGATACACAGAGGTTGAAAAACTTTAATCCTTAATCCTTTCGACGCACCTTTCAGTAAAGACGATTTTTGAGACAACGTGATAGATGGTGAGCCTGTCGCCGTCTTAATGTCGAAGAAAAGGATATAAATCTTATATAAGTTTGGAAAAAATCCACATTGGTTCGAGCCTATCACCTGGGAATCGAACTCGAGTCTCTTGAATCGTGAATACATATAAAGTTCTCATAAAAATTAATGATTTGTACAAAAGGAAGCTGCTTTAAAAACCGATCGAGGAGTTACTTCGTCTAATTTCTGTTTCCATTATACAGACTGCATAGAAGATTGAATAAGTCTCAATTGTAAGAAGATCCAAATTTAGGTCTCAGTCATATTATATTCGAACTACATATGTGTGTGCAATTTATTACTGGATCACAGATGAAAAGTGAGTGATAAAACAATAATTCTCTTTAACCTTAGGAGACAAATAATAACTTCAATACTCCACACACCAAAAAGAATTGTCGAATAAAACACTCATCAATTTATATCATACTTTCAAAAATTTATAAAAATATACATGTTGACTTGAGCACCTTCTGGTTTTGCATCGGTTTAAAATTGGAACTAAGGTTAATCTATTTGCCGTTTGCTACTACTTTTATATATATATATATATATATATATATATATATATATATATATATATATATATATATATATATATATATATATATATATATATATATATATATATATATATATATATATATATATATATATATATATTGTAGAGAAAATACTAACGGTGTTTACTAAGACTTGTAAAACAAAGTGTGATGCAAAAAAAAATACTATCTATATCTTGTTTAATTAATGAAAGTAAGTGTAACGTGCTCCAACTAATTAATTACCTACTCGTAAACGAGAACAATTCATTTGCTTATTCTCGACCTCATTTTAGAAAATTTTTCCGTTTTTTTTTCTATAAAAATTCAGTGTGTAATTTAGAAATTTAGTAATTGAATATGGTCGTTGTCGAAAGGGAGTGTGACTATATAAATCACACACGTCATTTGGTCTTCTTTGCTTCTTTTAGAATATGTCATTTGGTCTTAAACTAGAATTCCCAGCACATTAATATTTCTAAATATCGATAGCTGGATTCTCTAGCTGGACTCGTAACTTCGGAGCAGGGTTTTTAACAACTAAGCTATCGAGCCCACAAAAGAAACTAATATTTTAAAGAGATCTTTTTGGTACTAATTCATAATTTATTTAAAGGGTTAATTGTCATTATTTTGAACAGTTCGCTTCGCTTTGCGTCGACTTATTCCTCAATGTGTAAAATCCTCGTCTATATCATCTTCGGAAATGAGTTCGCTAGAGTTTGGAAATGAACAGAATAGACTAATCTTCAAATCTTTATTTGGCTTCCCTCAACTTATATTGTAAAGCTGAAGAGTTTGTAGGCAACGTACAAGTATCTCTTCGGGAAATAAGTGGTAAGAAGCGTTCAATATCGACCACTTATTTCCCAGAGAGACGTAGAGCGGATTGCGTAATCGGCTTAGCTTGCTACGTCGACTCTGAATGGAAATCCTTGTCTACTTCATCCGAAGAAAACAGGTTAAATTTTTATACTCATATTACAAAGCGGAATAATTTGCATGCTTGAACGCACTAATCCCGGGTGACATCCCGATCGTAAGCCGATCGAAACAGTTACCATAAACTGGTGACGTGTACTCATATTTTATGCGTATGTATGGAACCGAAATTTTCAACTTGGTATAGTGCGACTGAATCGAACAGTGCTTAAACTTAGCTCTCCGATAGAAGTAACGATAGCCGATTGGTTAGGTGATCAGAATTCGAGTCAAGAGACCAGAGTTCAATCCCCAAGATTCGAACCAATGGGTTTTAAAAAAAAATTACGATTTTTGTTGTAAGCTTGGACACAAAAACGGCGACGGGACCAATGTCACCACCTGTCACATAGGCCCGAAAAATTACTTCGATGGAAGGTGGGTTTAATTGTCTATACCTCTGTCTACCCCAGTTTTGGGAATGGCGTGAAGATATTTCTTTATTATATTAGATTCCATAAATCGAAGTTTACAACCTGATATATAACGACTGAATCTAACAGCGTATATAATTAGATAAAGTATGTTTCAAATAGTAATATCCCAGATTTTGGTCGAGTAATTTCGGTTGAATCGAATTTTTTTTCAATTCAGTGAATTCAATTGTTAATTAGCGTTTGTTGTGCAGTCACTTGTATATATATACAAAACCAACCGTTGCTCTATTAAATTGACTGAAATTCGTGAAATAAGCCGGATTCGTTCATACCATTTTCGAACTTTTATATGAAGCCGATATATATTGCAGGACTTGAAAGAAAAGATTTATTTACAAATATTCGACATCACAATAAAATAAAAAATATGTTAACAAAAGAAAAACTTGGAAGTCAATTAAATTGTTCACGTCTGGGTCTTCACGTAATTCCCAATTCAGGGGTAGACAGAGGTCCAGTCTAGACAATTAAGTCCCTTCGACCCACCTTCCACCGAAGATATTTTCGGGACAACGTGATAGATAGGTGGTGAGCCCGTCGCTGTCTTTATGTCCAAGCCAACGATATAATTCGTACATCAGTTTTTGAATAACCCATTGGTACGAGCCTGCCATCTGGGGATAGAACTCGGGTCTCTTGACTCAATATTCCGACCACCCAACGACTCGGCTATCGTGACTTTTGGGTAAGGACATAATTAATCGGAATATTGCGTAGTTTATATCCTCTCTTACGCATACACTATAAACGTGTCTAATATGCGTAACACTAACTTATCGAGCAAAGCAGTTAATCTTCCCATTTTGATCTACAAGATTAATATATGACATCATCATGTGTACATTTAATAATTTACGTGGGTCAAGAAACTTCGAAGTATAATATTATTTTGTTTAACCTCTAACATTATGAAAGACTTACGAAATTATTGACGCTTTGGAGCTCAGGTTCTTAATCTAATAACTGATCTCACTCGGAGTCAGAGTAGAGGCGTAGACTCGCCTCGGCTCCGCCCTCTTATTGATAATGGGGTACTCAGCCCATGTGCTGTATACCCCGTTATCAACTCTGGTTGAAGCTCTAAATGCAAACGAGTCTAGAAGGACGTCGGCTCGCTATGGTCAGGAGGCAAAGTAAGTACAGGGAGGGTCCTTTAGGTGGTGGAGGTTACCCTGCTCTAATGCCTCTGAATACAACTTTTATCACATTGGTTATTAATGCCCAGTACTGGATAGTTGGCATTTGCTATGTGCTGCTTCTTTACTTTACGAGCCTTCCTCCTGCGGGTTGAGCTCAGACCTCCTGATTCCTGATCCGATCACCGAATACCGATATCGTCTGCCTTGGTGATTTTATGAGTTAACAATAACCTTAAACTTACAAGCAATTGACAAAGTGACAAATCCAGCCTTCAATTAGTCACTGCAGTTGCTTTTGAACAAGTTCTCGCACAAGTTCTTTGAACCAATTAATTATGCACCCTTAGCGGCTAAACTTAATTACGGCATGATGACAGAATTAATTAGTTCCACACTAAAAGTAAGCAGACCGGTGATGGAAACCTGCGCATACAATGTGTCTGGTCCTTCGATCGTCAATCAGCTTGCCAAGCGTGATGTTAACAATTCTTTTTTAGAGAATAGAGGCGAATGAGTATTGATGAGTTAGATGATCCTTTATTTGAATTATTGACTCACTTACCTCGAATGTATAATGAAGTGGCCTTGACTTTGCTGATAATATCTAAAATAAATTTATTAATAGTGTAATATAAGCATACGGTGTTAACGCCTCCCGTGCACCTCCGTGCACGGGAGGCGTTAACACCGGTTTTCAAGGTGTCGGCATCTCCAGATCCCGAATTCAATTTCCGGCCAATGTAGAAAAACCACTTTTTCGACATTTTCTCGGGTCTGGGTGTTTGGGTTGAGCTCAGACCTCCTGATTCCTGATCCGATCACCGAATACCGATATCGTCTGCCTTGGTGATTTTATGAGTTAACAATAACCTTAAACTTACAAGCAATTGACAAAGTGACAAATCCAGCCTTCAATTAGTCACTGCAGTTGCTTTTGAACAAGTTCTCGCACAAGTTCTTTGAACCAATTAATTATGCACCCTTAGCGGCTAAACTTAATTACGGCATGATGACAGAATTAATTAGTCGGCTTCGGCCAAAAATACACAACGGCATTGCTTTTTGGCAAAGTTAAAGGTCATTATCACTTAAATTAATGTAACATTCCGTAGTATTTTGCTCAACATGTCACAAATTTAATTGGGAATATAATATATCTGGAAGGAACAGTATGTACAAAGTTTATGTGTATGTAGCGAATGATTTTTCATATTTTAATGCTGTCATGACTGATTCTGGTCTGATTGATCAGTTTGAACACCAACTCTGCTGTTTACTCAAAGATTTGGCAATGCCAATTAAATGAAAAAAGGTATATGACAAGTTCAATGGTATAACTCTAGTATTTATATACCTTTTTATTAGTCTTTAGTATACCTTATTTTATATATTTTTCTTATTAATAATGTGTAGTCTGCATAAGGATTTTCCTCCCCTTTCTATCCGTTAGTGTTGTAAGAGGCGACTAAATGAAATCTGTCTGTTGAGATAACCATCTGAAAAGTAACCAGATCTAAATAAATCGGATCAAAGACGGGTAGCAACGTTTAAGTTGCGATCTTTCGGGAACTGCAACGGGCACTTTGCTTGCCAAATATGATGAGCGGCAAATATGACAAATCCTTATTTCAGGAGAGGACAAGTCCTGCAGTGGACTTTCATGGAAATTCCAGTCAATAAGGAAGTAATATAAGACAATAAGTAACAGATATTACAAAAAACATATATTTTACAATACTAAACCAAAATAATCAATGAAGAGAATAGAGTTCTATTCAGTGCTACTTTTTTGTATTTTAGTTTCCCACAATGGCAAGCAGCCAATAGCACGTTTCATTCTTGTTTAGTTTTGTACCTTGACAAAGCTTTTATGCTTTTAATTCTGATTTTACTCTGAATAGACTAAGTTAAACATAATTTGTGTTACAAAATAGTAATGCTGTAGTCGTTTTTCAAGTTATATTTTATTTCTAACCATTTCTTCTTTACCTATTTCTATCCATTGAATATTACTAATAATAAAACTATTATAGTTTGTAGAATGAATTGAAGAGAGAAGTGAAGATATCATAACTACTTATATGTCGATCTTCTTTATCAACTTGATCTGTTGCAGGGCAACCAGAGCGAACTGCACATTTGACTGAAGAAATTTAACATCATTTGGACTGTAAAGAATTAAACTTATTTGTGCTTCCCTCTGACACTGCGTTTAGTTAAAAAATTCACATATTTTCTTTCGCAGTCGCATTTTTCCTATTTATTGTAATAAGACTCCAAAATTAACAAAGAAAACAATTAATTTGACTTGAAAAGCGGGAAATATTTTTTTTAAATCACGACAGTTTAATATTATCAAAGCGAGCCAGATAAAAACATTACAATTAAAAAGAGTTTACTACTACTTTATCCCATTAAGAGTGAAATTAATTTATTATTCTATGGTGTAACCTGTAAAAGAAACGTAATAGATAAGCTGTTCCCGCGGTTAATCGAATCATCGAATTTGTTTACGAATACCTTATCCTTATATGAAGTTAGTTACATTTATAATTGGAGATTTCAAATAGATTAAAAACGAAATGTCACTGTGTATGTGATTAATAACTAAATTTTAAGCACTTAAGCTATTCACGACCGAAACAATGTGCTTTGGTTGCTAATGAAATTCACCTAGCTGAATTTCGCTAGCAGAGCGGGAATTTCACGATATTAATAACAGTTTAGGTACCTAGGGGATCAATAAGCGTCGGCCACGTATAAATATTATATTGTGACCGTTTTAGTAACTATCCAAATATGACACGATATAACGAATTCGTCTCCAGACAGAAAATTGTATTAGAATTTCAGAAAGACAAACAAAATAAAAAATATCAAAATGTCAAAATAACCATAAAGAGGATAAATAATAACATTGCTGTTTGGTATCGGCTAAACGATTTACCATTGCCGCTTTCCTAAACTGTGTTGTAACTGGTCACAAAGGGAAAAGCCTTAAAAATAGCAGCGTCTAGCAAAATATGGTTGGGTAACAATTGTCGAAAATTCCACACTAAAAGTAAGCAGACCGGTGATGGAAACCTGCGCATACAATGTGTCTGGTCCTTCGATCGTCAATCAGCTTGCCAAGCGTGATGTTGACAATTCTTTTTTAGAGAATAGAGGCGAATGAGTATTGATGAGTTAGATGATCCTTTATTTGAATTATTGACTGATTATTGACTCATTTACCTCGAATGTATAATGAAGTGGCCTTGACTTTGCTGATAATATCTAAAATAAATTTATTAATAGTGTAATATTGCTTATATTACACTATTAATAAATTTATTTTCGATTGAACTACGCTGTGAGTGAAGAAGTTGAACTATGCTCACAATACTAACTAATTAACGAATAGTGGCGTAATGCGCTGAAATGCTAATTTCAGCGCATTACGTAGCTATTATTAGGTAACTTTAGGAGCAAAATTCTAAAAATAATTCGTGTATTTTATTATATTTGGTGTAGCAAGTAGACCATTCCACTACTGTTTAGTTTTTCAATTTAGATCCGCGTATGATAAATATAATACAGGCTATATGTTGTTTCTATTTATTATATTCTTGACCACCTCCGTGCACGGGAGTCGTTAACACCGGTTTTCAAGGTGTCGGCATCACGAGATCCCGAATTCAATTTCCGGCCAATGTAGAAAAACCACTTTTTCGACATTTTCTCGGGTCTGGGTGTTTGTGGTGCCTTCGTTGTGTCCGATTCCCATACTACAAGTGCTTTAGCATCTTACATTGGGATCGGAGCAATGTGTAATGATGTATGTGATCTCTATGTGTAAATGTATTTATTTATGTATATATTTTAGTAGCTATTTTGGTAACCACTAACAAGCATCTATCTGTCCTCTCAACGTCCCAATTATAGTAATACAATAACGTAAATGATGTGCTTCTAATAGTGCTTCAGTTAAGCCTGAGGCGGGTTTTATATATAAAAAATTCTGATCAATCGAAATCAAACTTTCCACCCACGTATTATACGTGAACAAACTAACACATAAACTTCATAATAACTGGCCATTTAAGTTAAAATCAAATTTCATCCATGCCAAACCGACACATACACAATAACTGATATAAAAAAAATATTTTTTTTTTCCAATTTACATTTCTCTGTAATATTATCCTTCTGTATACTATCTAGGAAGTAAACGTAATTAAAACTGTATAAAACAAGACAAGTTTCTTGTAAGGTGTTCATTATTACATAATTTAAGCTCCCAGGAGGAATACATACATATCATCACGCCTCTTTCCCGTAGGGGTAGGCAGATACCACTTCTTTCCACTTGCTACGATCCTTACATACTTGTTTCGCTTCGTCCACTTTCATTATTCCCTTCATACATTCTCTTCGATTCAGGGTACTCTTGACCTGGCCTTTTTTCAGGACGTCCCTGATTTGGTCTTGAAACGTCCGCCTAGGTCTTCCCTTCCTACACTTCCATTCACACTCGCCTTATATGCTTTTTCGTCAATCGTTCTTCATTCATTCTCTCGACATGGCCAAACCATCTCAGCATACCTTTCTCAATTTTAGTCACTACATCTTCTTTCAGACCACAACGTTTCCTTATTTCACCATTCCTTATCCTGTCGCTCAGTTTAACTCCTAACATACTTCTTAATGCTCTCATCTCAACTGCATTTACTCTGCTTTCATGTTTCTTCTGCCATACCCAACTTTCACTTCCGTATATGAGTGTCGGAACCAAAACTCCCCTATGCACAGCCAAACGAGCCTTGTTAGACACCATCCGACTGCTCATAAAGGAGTGCAAAGCTCCATTCACGATGTTTCCTGCATTCACTCTTCTTTCAATATCACTCTCACACTTTCCATCTCTTGTGAACTTTGAACCCAGATACACAAACTCATTCACCTGTTCAATTTGTTCATCTCCAATCACTATATTGCAGTCTGTCATGACCTCATCTGTTTCAAACACCATTACTTTCGTCTTCTTTACATTCATCTTCATCCCCTTTCTAACAAAAGCTTCACTCATAGCAGTTACCATCTCCTGCAGCTCCTCGGCTGAAGACGCAAGTAATACTTGATCATCAGCATAGAGAAAACATTTGACGAGTAACTCATTCATTCTCAACCCACTTTCATTCTCTTTTAAATCTGTCAAGCAATTGTCCATAAACAGATTAAACAGCCACGGTGACGCTACACATCCCTGGAGGAAAGAAGGTCAAAAGGTAACTTTACTAATAACCTATCATGTTTCACCCATATTCTTTGTTGCAGCGTCAGAACGCTATTCGCAAAGGCACCTAAAGATTACTAAAGTTCACTATAGAAAATAAGTATGTCTATTTCGAGGAAAAATATCTTCACGACATTTCCAATACTGGGCTACACAGGTCTAGACAATTAGGTAGTTTTGACCTACCTTCCGCGGAACAGTTTTTTTGGACAACGTGACAGGTAGTGAGCCTGTCGCCGCCTTAATGTCCAAGCCAGCGGTAGAAATCGTATATAAAAATAAATAGTTTTAAAAACCCTTTGGCCTACCCACCTAGGGATTTTGGATAGTTGGCCATCTGTCGGTAGTTATTGCCATTTTTAAGACGATTAATTTAATCGATTTTTACTACATTCACGGGAAATAAAGAAAAAAATCAGCGTAAGAATCTACTAATTTAGAAATAAAAAGATATTATCAACATATCCTGCAGATACATCCACTTTACGGATTCACTAGAAGAAAATGACCAAGATTTTGGGTTTAATTGTAAAGCATGCAAGTGTTATTTTTAATTTAAGAGAAAATTATTTAATTGATCTTTACATAATGAATAATTACACTAAGTCATTATCAAGTTCAAAATATTAGCATTAATGAGCAGACGGCAGTTAACATAATGTAATAATTTTATGTAACGGTTTATTTATAATATTAATAAATGACGTGAGAACATTTGAAATGGTCTAACCTAAAGAATAATCATAACAGCAGTTCATTAATTGAATGAAAACCTTAGGTAATTAGTATCATCTATGGGGTCTTAAGATGAACATGTACATTAATTGAATGAAAACCTTAGGTAATTAGTATCATCTATGGGGTCTTAAGATGAACATTTACAAGACGAAGATGACATCTAATGTCATAGTCAGACTAATGTAGGTGGTCGTTGTTTTTATTGTCTTTATGTTTTTCTGATATATTTTAGCCTAGATAGATATATTTATTAGATATGATATATTTTGGTGTCGACGGAAAAACACAATCCCCATTCCTTTCGTGGAGATCGAAATGTGAATACAATTTCAAAAAAAAATATCAAACCAAAAAACAAGCAGCGGTGTCGAGCGTACGAAGAGTTTTGGTACTGATCTAGCTCTCGTCAATCCGCTTGTCGAGCGTGGCTACTATAGCAAATCTGCTTGATTTTCTGCTTGCATAACGAGCTGTTAATGTACAATCAAATTAGGTATAGAATGCTATAAGCTACGGTAGCCTAGTGATCGAGTTGTCAGAATTTGAATCAGGAGACTCGAGTTCTCCCCATGAGGAAAGTTCAGAACTTTCCTCATGAATACGGATTTTTGAAATATTTTTGACTGTCGCTAAGAAGTCAACAGGCTAACTGTCAGGTCATCTCAAATAAACTCGTATGAAATGTGGGTTAAGAGGACTGCCAATACCTCTGACCAACCCAGTAGTACACACAAATAACCCAGGCAATAGGGTCACGACCTTGTTTTTTCCCTAATATAAATTTAAACACGTCTGACTTCGTCTTAGTATTCAAGAACGATCATATTACACTACGTATCAAGCCCCGATAGCTAAGTTGGTAGTGGTCCCGCCTGCGAAGGTTTGTGAACCCTTAGGTTTGCCTAGGGTTTCGATACCCGCAAGGCAATATCTGTTTCATTAAAATCATGTTTGTACTTGAGTCACCGACGTTTATTTGTATTTATAAATATTTATCTATGTAAATATATATCCATCTAAAATATATTGCATCGTTAACTAGGCCATTGAGACGGCGATAGGCTCACCGCCTGTAATGTTGTCCGAAATAAGCTTCGGCTTTGGCTTTATATTTGGTCTAAAGGACATTTTTATGTCTGCTACTTAGTAGGTATGCGAAATTTTTTCCTTTTTATAAAGATAAAACATATGCCATATGTTAATCCACATTGTAAACTGTGTATGAAATTTCATTCTATTCACGCAAAGTCGGCTATTTTGCATGTGTAACAAACATTAAAATTTGATGTAGATTAGAGATAAAAAATTTCATCACCTCTTCTAAGCTTCCAAACATATTAACATACAAACTTAAAACCTTATTAATAATTTCTTGTATTTACTCGAACACTAAAATAAAACAATTTTCGGATTTTATCGCGTGTATTATTTATAGTACCTTTATAGTATTATTATTATATCACTAACAGGATGCAGCGTTGTCATAGCCTAGAACATAAGTAACAAAGTAGCACTACTGCCAAATTGTCTACATTTCAATTGTGTTTAATTTCCGGTGAGTTAGTGATGTTAATCAATGTTAATTCCTCTGGAAAATTAGTCACAGTGCCGTAGAACGAAATCAGTTTGCGTAAAACAAAATAATACACTGATGGCCCCGGGTTTTATTATTTATACCTAAGCCATAGCATAAATTATTAAATGTGGTAGAGCAAATCAGCAATTTTTCGATCTTCATCATTAAACCAGATTGATCAACACATCATCATGGCCAAAAAAAAAGTCACGATAGCCGAGTGGTTGGGTGGACAGAATCTCGAGTCAAGAGAGAGTTTGATCCCCAGGTGGCAGGCTCGTACCAATGGGGTTTTCAAAAACTTATCTACGAATTACTACCTGTCATGTTGTCCCGAAAATATTTTCGGTGGAAGGTGGGTCGAAGGGACTTCATTGTCTAGACTAGACCTCTGTCTACCCCTGTATTGGGAATTGCGTGAAGATATATATTTATTATTTTATTTTATTTATCACCATGGCCTTGTAAACTATACCTGCATGAAGAGGCATATTGAGCTACATAGTAAGATCTTTTCATCACCAGCACCCATTGCTTCTTTGTCATTTCCCCATAAAATAGATAAAAGGAAGATAAAGTTGTTTTCACATATTAAGTAGACAATCCAAAGTACATGAGTCCCCCTGTACTGGCATTTGGCATACTAGATTTGGTTTTGATGACTATGATTATCGGAAAAAAATATAAAACGGTAGTTTTCAGCATCAAAATATAAGTGGTTTTATTTTTAAATAATTTAAATAGATATAAACTGTTTTAGTTTTTGAATTTTAAAATGTTTTATTTCTAATGATTGGTAAAGATAGTTTTGTTACTAAATTTATAAAATGATTAATATGAAATAATTATTGAAAGATTTATTTTTATTACAGTTAATTCAACTTATTTTTGTGTCATAATGAATTGAAACAATTTCAGCATTTATGGTACAAATATCTCTATACACATAAAGGAGTTATTACATAACACAGATTAATAGATCATTTGAAATTATTACAAAAAAATTGGCAAGCCCTTAAACTCATTTGAGAAATATTTGGCAGTGACTTGAATGCAGTTGTTTTTAGTATGATATGGTAATAAAATCAAAGAAGGTCAACTTATTTTATTAATAATTGCCTTCATAAGGATAATGTGAAATATCTTAAACCCAACTATTTTATTAATACAGTACAAAATATGTTGAAAATATATTTTGGTTAATGAAAACAACTTTATCTTCCTTTTATCTATTTTATGGGGAAATGACAAAGAAGCAATGGATGCTGCTGATGAAAAGATCTTACTATGTAGCTCAATATGACTCTTCATGCAGGTATAGTTTACAAGGCCATGGTGATAAATAAAATAAAATAATAAAAAATACAATAACATCTGCCGGGCATACTAACATGTAGTTGTAATGTGTAGTAGCTATTTATATTTATATATATATATATATATATATATATATATATATATATATATATATATAAATAAGTACTTTTATTATTAACTAATAGCTATACGCTAACAGTCCTTCTGATGGTAAGTGAATACAACCCATGAATACCTTTTACCAACTTCAAGCAAAAATATTACACATGCATTATCACCCCGAGGACTATCATGAAATGCCTCATTGATCATAATTACACAGGCTCTCTACATCTCTTAAACAGGATAACAACAGTTTTTATGCTGTTATTAAGTGTGCATTTTTAGTGGCACTGACCCAGACAACTCCAGGGGTCTACAACCTGATAAATGAACCAAAAGTAATGATAGCTAAGTTTGAGAACATTAAGAATTTTGGAATATGTATTTCTTCTTCCTCTCTTTTGCTTCACAGAAGCCAGTATCAAGTCAATGCTATTCATCACATTAATTAAATATTGTGGTTCTGTATGACAAAGAGCTGTAAATGTAATTACCGTTAAACGTAAAAGTAGGCTCGCCTTCCCATGTATACTTCCTTCTTATAATCAAGAGAAAACCGTAATTCTTGAAGTAAATTGAAGAATTATGGCTATAGAAATAGATTATGATTTTTACACAAGACGTTTATAATCAATATTTTTAGATTTAATAATACATTTGGATACAAAAATAAAAAGCAAACAAATACTAAGGGTGGGAGTACTAAGATACTTGACGTCAGCTGGTAGATAAACGCCTATGACATCATTTTGGAGAGCAGATTATTGTATGCGAAATTTTAATTAAATTTCTTATCAATTAACATTGTCTAATAACACGTAAATAGGTAAGTTGTTGTAAAATAGCCAGGTATGCGCAAATTCATAAATAATATCGTAAACCAATAGTAAACAAATACCACTTACCTGAAATTGATTAACTACCACCTAAGTAAACTCAAAGCAGCTGAAGTCACTTCTAAGTACACCCACTAAGCACCAAAATAAGACCAGAACAACTATGAAAGTAATGTAAGAGTGAAAGACTTTCGCACTGACAAGCGAGTAGTTGATTTGATTCGATCGACTCTGTAAGGTTAGCTGTACAAATGCGCAATGTTTTGACTATGCGCATTAGTTAACGTTGTGATTGTCATGCGCGTATTGCATTTTACTTATAAAATCAATTAAAACATTTTTGAATTATATCATATGCTCAAAGATTTAATTAAGTGCCTATAAGCAACAATATTTGAATTGAGCTAGTTTTTATTACATACCACGTAAATATTATATTCTGTGTTTTAGAGAGGCGTCATCTATTGTCGAATAGCTAAAACTTTTGTAGAGCTGTTTTATTAAATGGCAAATAGTGCAGCAAATAAATGGCAGATGGCACTATATAAATTCTGTTACAGATTATATATGTACTTTTTTTTTACAATAATTAACACAAAAATTTATTTTTCTAAAGTTTCTAAACCTCGTTCTAAAATGCGGAAAAAACTTTATCTCCTTTTCGTCCCATCTCTACTCTTGCGATTCTGTTAGAAGTTCTTGAGGTTACAGTGCACATACAACTGCCTCTATTTTAATTTTCACACCCCATTGAGTCCCTTTTAATCCGGTTATCGTCCTAGCCACAGCACAGGCAGTGCTTTACCTAAGGTATCTGATGATATTCGCTGGGTTATGGCCAACAAATCTCTCATTATTTTAATATTATCGGATTTTAGCAGAGCATTTAACTCAGTCGATTATGACATGCTTCTTGGTATGACTTCTTTCTTAAACATCTTACCCTCACCAATTGCTTTGTTCGACTCATAAATTAAAGAGCGCTCGAAGTGTTCGGAAAGATGAGGAATTCTACGAATTGTTGTTTGTTCTAATAAAATATAATTGTTGAATATTCTATCTCTACTTCTCTTCTCTGTTTTCATTAACGCTCTCAATACTGTTCTACTTATCTGTTCTCACTTTTATATTTACGCTAACAATTTTCAGCTATATTGTCACTTTAAAGTAAATGATTTAGAAGAAGCCGTTTCCTTGCTAAATTTGGATTTAAGTAACATAAGCTGTTGGGCTGAATCCTTTAGTGTTCTCGTTAAGCCCGATAAATCTCAAGTTTTGTTGATTATCAGCTCTTATACGCTTAACCTATTGAACTATTCAAAACTCCCTGTTGTAACTTATAATAACATACAAATTTGGTGTAGGTGGTTCAAAGGAAATTAATTGTCTAGGCTAGATCTCTGTCTACTCCTGTATTGGTAACTGCGTGAAGATATTTATTTTATTTTACTATAAATAAAATAAATAAATAAATACCTTCACGCAATTCCCAATACAGGGGTAGACAGAGGTCTAGTCTAGACAACTAAGTCCCTTCGACCCACCTTCCACCGAAGATATTTTCGGGACAACGTGACAGGTGGGACCACTCGGCTATCGTGACTGATTAATTTTATTTAACTCTCGTTTTATATATGCCGTTAACAGACGAAATAAAGAAATTGTTACTTATAAATTACTAACTACTTTCGACCGCAAGCCTCATCATCGTTGTTGGCTTTACTTCTCATCTTTAATCATATTCTGTAAGTTAGACAATTTGTCAATTGTCATTGAATTATATCGTGTTTCAACAAATAATGTACTACATATAACTAACAAAATGAGATTAAAATAAAATAAATATCTTCACGCAATTCCCAATACAGGGGTAGACAGAGGTCTGGTAGACAAATAAGTCCCTTTGACCCACCTTTCACCGAAGATTTTCGGGATAACAGACCGGTGGTGAGGCTGTTGCCGTCTTTATGTATAAGCTAACGATAAAACGAGAGTGATTAAATCATGTACATACATACACGTCAATCTTTAACGTCTCGCTAGCAATAGATACGAAATGGAAAGTTATCTCTGCCGTTATTATGTACGAAGTCATCCGTTATATGTCTATGTAACGAGGAATCAGTATCTTGAGTAGGTAATTTAAGTAGATGATAAGATAAAGTGGTTTGACTGATAACACTATTAATACTGTCGTATGAAGAATATATTTTCTTTGTCAAGTTTTAAGTGTTTTGTCAGAAATTTGTCATACCTAATGGGTATTTCTAAGCCATTATCGACTTATTAAAGAGGAACTGATGTGCTTATAATTTAAGAAATAATAAGTAAGTGACTGTAGGCTACTTTTTTTTATAGACAAGGGAGGCAAACGAGCAGGTGGCTCACGTGATGGTAAGTGATTACTGCCGCCTCATGGGCCTCTGGTATACCGCCGCCTCTGGTATTGCGGGTGTTCATACACCCGCAATACCAGCCAGATTACAGCCATTTTACCAACCAGGAATCGAACCCGGGACGACCAGGCTCGAGATAGCGACACTTTATAAAACCGGTGTTTACGCCACTCGTCCACGGAGGTTGACGTAAAATGCATCTTCATATTCACAATTATTCATGAAATAAAAAAAAATGTCTTCACAACATTCCTAATATAGGGGTAGACAGATCAAGTTTAGACAATTCTGTCCTTCCGACCACCGAAGACATTTTTGAGATAACGTGAAAGGTGATGAGCCCGTCACCGTTTTTATGTACAAGCCAACGATATAAATCGTACATAAGTTTTTGAAAAAAACCCATCGAGCCTGCCAACTGGGGATCGAACTCTCTCGGATCGAGTCTCTTGACTCGAAATTCCGACCACCCAACCACTCGGCTATTGTGACTATTCCTAATCCACCGTTAAAATAAAACTTAACATTTTTCTTACGCCTATACTACCACTATATAAAATTATTATATATAATTCTCGTATTACTTTGTTTCTCACAAAGAACTCCGAAATTCTCAAACTGATTTTCACGTTTCTCTTAAGTTGTTTTCAGTTTTAAATTAAATTAATTTTTTTTCATCACTTAAATTTTTGGTTAAAAATTTATGTCTTTTTTGTGGCTTTTTACAACCGCCTCCATCATTAAACTTTCGATAGTGGTCATAATCTGTTACTTATCATAACAAACAATTGATGAGATTTATTTTATGTTTTGTAAAGCTGAGAAGCTGTTTCGTTAGCCCTATCATACTCTTATATAAGATTAATTGATAAATTGCAATAACATTCCTCTTAAGATGCCGTTAACAGTGCTGGCAGCTCAATTACTAATGTGTTTAAATAAATGTGAAATATATAGAAATATCGTATTTACTGTTTGCTGAACCAAAAAAGAAATATTCAGAGTTAAGGCCCCTGATATCAGAATATCAGATATCAGAATAAAGAACTTTGAATTACTTTAATAGTTTATTTAATTTTAGTCTTTCACGAATGAAATGTTTAGAGAAACAGATAATGTAAATTTAATTTCTGATTTTCGATTTTTGTTGACTATTGTATTATTATATTTTTTTCAATACTTTATCTACAGAAAAAAAACTATTTTTATATTTACACTAAAAATTACCATGATCTTATAGCCCTACTCCTCGAGATACCAAGAACATAGCTGCGTTTACATATTGAATGGTTAGACTTGACCGGAGAGGGAGAAAAGAACCAACCCTCTTTTCACCAGCGACTACGACCATTCGCGGATACAATTCCTTTAGAAACTGCATCTCTCGAAGATCCCACGGACCGATCGTCTTTACTCTACGTCCTAGCGTTCTTTTTAAGGCAATATTAGCGCCATTTACCCGACTAAACTGCCTCTGATCTAATTTAAACGCTAATGTATTGATGCAAGTAGCGTCGCAAAATAAGAGCAATGCCTCTCTCCCATGGGACTAATGGCAAGCCAATGTTTGTTTCAAAAATTAAAACATGTCCTTGCCGGACTCGAGCGAAGTAATTACGTAAATCTAGGAACACTAACTTACGCCGTAACCACACCGCAAGGTAATGTACAATAATTAAAGTTAAATAAAATTATTTATGATTTATGCATGCTTTGAAACGATAAATATCTAGAAACCTGTCACCGACTTAAGTATTTAAGAACATTTTTGTGTATTAGTACAACTAATGCTCATATCTCAACGTTCGCACACAAAAACACTTTTTCCAGTCACGTACGCACATACAACACGTGGCTATTACGGATAATGATAAGCGTTATCGTTATATAAGCTCGAAGGTAACGGCCGCTACACGACAGCCGTTACATGTAACGTCGTTATCATCGGCCGTTATCCGTTAATAACAATTGACGGCGCAAGTGCGATAAGCTAATCCCTATCGTAAAGATATGTCAAGTATGATGGAAACGATTACGCTTTCTATTTTAAGAAGATTATGTATCTTTTTTATTTTTCAAAATTATTTGATATTAAGATTAATTGAATAAATATACAGCGCGTGAGTAGGTAACCAATAAAAAGAATCGATGTAGGCTGAGACTTTTGCTGTCCACGTGAACAAATTGGTCAAAGAAGTATAGAATGTCTGTGATGTTGTCCCTATTTATCTATCTATCTAAGTATAGAATAAACCGGCTGATTGTCGGAGGAAAATCATAAATCTGATAGAACCAAAAAAGACTCGTAAGCATCGGGACACTTGGTAATCTGACTACCTTATCAATGATTATGCGCGAAGATAAATAAAATATAATAATAAAGGAAGTATAAGTTACCTTTTCCAATATATTCTAGATAAAAAAAAACATCTACACGGCTCACGATGGAAAATAACTACGAAAAGCATCTGTATTAGATTGCAGTCTAAGTCAGTTTAGCAACAACAAAAAAATCAACCACTTATAAGTATTTACTATCTTTAAGAATGAGATTGTGCACAACATTCAGTTAAACAATTGAAATTGTAATCAATCTAAGTTTTATTTGCAGTGGAGCTCCATGGCTTAAAACTTATGTATAAATAAAATATAAATATTAATTATGTATGTCCTTGTACTTTATCTGATTTAACAACAAGTTCGTGTTGCCTGTTATGACCTATGGAACCGAGACGTGATCTTTCAACGCTGGCCAAATCGGAAGAGCGTTGCTATAGATCAGCGATTGTGCACGGGCTTGAATGTGGTGGCACCTCAGCTCCTAACTGAAAACCAGCGCTGCAGTCTTACTGTAGAATTACGCTGAGTTGGGCCCCTTTTTGAGCACACTATTCCTTTTATTTAGGTTATTTACAACAGTACTTATGTGTGTGTGTGATAAATAAAACTTTTCTTTCTTTCTTTGCTCAGCGTGCAATAAAAATACCTATGCTCTGTGTTGCTCCAGGTAACACGTAATAGAATTCGCAACGAAGACATCCGCAGTAAAACTACTGTAACTGCCATAGCCGTGAAGATACGCGCGCAGAAGTGTCAGTGGGCAGTTCACATTGCTCAAGGAACTGCTGATAAACGTTGGGAAAAAAAGTTTCTCGTGTAGCAACCTAGTTTAGGCAAACACAGTGCAGGACGACCCCTCATGAGATGGAATGAGTACTTGCAAAATGTTAGGGGAAGTCAATGGATACCGGTAAATGAGAAATGCTCTTTGTGGACAATTTTGGGGGAGGGGTTCAGCAGTGGAGTAGAAATCGCATCACTGGGGTAGGCAGAGATCTGGATAATGAATTTATTTTCCACATTTCACTTAAGCTTGTTTAGGGAATTGGAACAGGTGGTGAGCCTATCGCCGCAAATATCGCAAAATAATTACATAGATACATATTTAAATAGGTAAATATTCATATATACGTATAAATATCAATGACTAGAGTATAAACAGTCATATTCATCACGAGTGCCCTTACAGTGATTCGAACAATCCTTAGCTTGAAAGGAAGGGTCACTACCAGCTCGGTTCGCATCTGGTTGCACTGCTATCAAAGGACTATAAGCTGACTTTTACAAAAGAAGTGCAGTGTTTGTTGTATCAACTCGAGAGATCTCTGCTGTCATCAATTACATCGAGTAAAGGAGTTGATGGTTACTTGAATCTCGTTTACGATACTCCCGAAGGAAAAAATATTTTAAAGAACGAAACTAATAAGTATACTTGCTAACCATTCCAATTTCGATAATATGCTTCTTCGAGTGATCCAACACAATAGACAAAAACAAGTTCGAACATGCGATGCACGTTTTACAGTCGGCATCCTAAATTAGCTTTGAATGATTTCTAGAACATATTACATTTGTCTATGCATAAGTCACGATACCCGAATGGTTGGGCGGTCGACATTCGAGTCGAGAGACTCGTATTCGATACCAATGGGCTTTTTTCAAAAACTTATGTACGATTTATATCGAATGGCTTGAACGTAAAGACAAGCGCGAGCGGCGACGAGCTCACCACCGGTCACGTTGTCCCAAAAATTTTTTCGGTGGAAGGTTAATTGTCTAGACCTCCGTCTACCCCACAGTTTGGGTTTGGCGTGAAGATATTATTTTATATATACATTTGGTTATGCAAGATGTTTGATATTAGTGTTTGATGTAGAAGAATGAGGAATAAAAGTTTTGCCTACGTGTTAATCCAACTGCAGTGCGTCATTATAACATTGGCACCAAGTTATAATCACAAAGACACGTTTTAAGGCAACGAGTGAAATTTTTGGTTCATTCCCCGGGCCGGCAACACTAATTGTGTTAATAGCAATTGTAATTTTGTGAAATTACAATTAAGGGAAAACATCGTGAGGAAACCTTCGCGTCTGACAAATAATAAATTTAAATAAATTATTTTCAGGTTTTTTTTCCAATACATTGTTTACAGAAACGAAATTATTTTTATATTTACAATACTTAACTAAAAACTACAATAATCGTACAGCACTTCACCTGGAATATAACCAGCCATCTTGTCACCAGCGGCTACGACCAGTCGCCGATACAAATCCTTTAGAAAGTGCATCGGGCGAGGGCCCCACGGACCGATGTCACATATCAAGTATAATTATATTAACAAATAACTTAAGGTCGCTTCAGTGCAGTGTAGCGAACGTTCTTTTGCTATAATCTTTCTCATTAATTAGAGAGTAGGCCTTTGACCAGCTGCGAGCATTTACAAGCTGATACTTAATATTTAGGTGGCCTGTGACCTATGTAAAATTTAGTTTTTGTTACAAAAAGTTAAACCTTTTGAATTGCGCCCAAAAACGTTATATGGCGATGGGGCACCGGTTGTCACGTTTTCCAAAATATGCTTAGATGAAAGGACTTAATTGTCTAGATCTCTGTCAAACCAAAGCATAGAAAAATGCGTGAAGACATAAAAAATTAATTAACGATTCACCTTAATTGTCTAGACTTCTGTCTAATACGCATTATTCTTATACTGGGGATAAGAATCTTATAATGGGTGAAAATATAAAAAAATAAGATAAAAAAGTCGCGACATCAGACATCTTGTATATCAGGAAATAATTTATGCTGTGAGTTTGTAACGTGAAACTGCACGGGAATTCCTTTTATTTCGGTATTAATGCGCTGACGTTCGCCTGCGCACGCGGGTTACGTTTAAAACCACAGCAATAGATGTACGTTGTGAGAATCTATAATTGATATGTAAAAAGTTCAACATCTATAATTAGCCATATATAATTTTGTAATACGTAATACTTATAAGGAAATTTAGTATTAAAAACTTAAAATTTAATCTAAGTATTTATAAATACAGTTTGTAGATATACCGAAAAATTTCATCTATCATCACAGGGATTTGCTTTTATCATGGTATTCGTTGTTCGATAAAATGTACAGTCATAGTAGGGTCGATGTTTAGGCTAAAATGGTTTACGCGCACGTTATTATGGTAGGGTTAGTGATTATCCCTTTCCTTTACATTTATCTTTACGCCATCCCTTCGCGCGGACTATTAGCCTGTTGAGTACTCCAGTTATTAGCATTAAGCAGATAACTGAATACAGCTGCAGATACATTGCCAGCAGACAGGGAAGGAATTCCTTCGTTACAGAGAAGAAGGGTCGCAGAAAGAGTTGTCTCCCCTTTTCTGATGAAATGTAGATGTATGAATGCAGAAAACTCATTTTGCCTGTATTTAATACAGACATTGTATGTGATCATGGATTATCGGCAAGTCGGTCTATACTGAGAGTACCTAAATTTACTTTTTTCCAGAAGGTATGGAATCGTAGTAGAGCTAAGAGTATTTATTATTAATATTATAGGTTTTGAATATTCGAGTCGAGAGACCCGAGTTCGATCCCCAGGTGGCAGGCTCGTACCAATGGGTTTTTTTCAAAACCCTATGAACGATTCATATGGTTGGTTTAAAGATGGCGACGGGCTCACCACCAGTTATGTTGTCCCAAAAATATCTTCGGCGAAAAGACTCAATTGTCGAAACCTCTGTCTTTTTTTTTTATAGAAAAGGCCGGCAAACGAGCGGGCGGCTCACGTAATGATAAGTGATTACCGCCACCCATGAACACCCGCAATACCAGAGGCATAGCAGATGCGTTACCGGCCTTACAGTGCCCCCTCCCCCCAAATTGGGGGAGGGGGGGGGTGTGGGTCTCCGGTTACCTTCACTCACCAGACGAAACGCAGAAGTTTATTAGACTTCTACTTCACGCCGGTATTCTGAGAGGTCGTGGTACTTCCCCGGTCGAGCCGGCTCATTCATGCAACAACAAAAGCTGATGCGTGGCTCTACCACTGTAAAAGTGTCTACCCCAATATTGGGAATAGCGAGAAGATAGCTCGAACATTCTGGATTAAAGTGACAAGTACAGAAGAGAACTTATAACAATGTATTTTTAATCAATATTCACTTGATGGTACAGTTACAGCACTTAGATCTATTGCAATATGTTTGAAGGATAACGTTCCACGTCAAATGCCAATACAGAAATGATATCATCACCCGGCTCGGAACGGGGAAACCCAAGATACCTTTTGTATTTGCTTAATATCAATTTAAATATAATGGTAGTCGAATTAAACATAATAAGAATATCATTTATATTGTTTTAAAAATTTATAAGGCAAGTATATCTATGTCTATGGGATATCTATATATTAAATCGCGACTTTGGAAACGAATGCGGCGTGACGTAATCAAACTTTTCCAGTGACGTGAAATAACGTGATAGCATGCTTAATGAACTAGTGGGCATAGCGAGGTAGGTAAAAACATGCTGGGAGGCTTATTTCTTACGAAATTGATGATAGCTCGCGCTTCTGACTGAATGGTACCGAACCGAACTACGCGCAGACTCTTCTGATCCTGTATCCTGTCATTGTCCATTAAATATGACTGCAATGATATAGCATAAATTTACATAATTTGCTGATCGGAAATCCCGCAGAAATGTATACCAGTAGAATAGCATTAGTGTATCGGGTTGGCACTTATCAAACTACAGGTTTCTACGTAGCAAGCATGAGCAAAATTTAAGACATACTTTCGCGCCATTCCCAATACAGGGGTAGACAGATGTCTAGTCAAGACAATTAAATCCCTAAGACCCATCTTCCACCGACGAATTTAACATCTGACTAGGTACGTATGTATATGTATGTATATTATTTATTACAAAATTTATACAAAATTTGATTTATAATTTGATTTATAATTTATACAAAATTTGTTCACGCCATTCTCAAAACAGGGGTAGACAGAGGTCTTGAAAATTAAGTTTTTTCGACTCACCTTCCATCGAAAATATTTTTGGGATAATTTGACAGGTGGTGAGCTCATCGCCGTCTTTATGTCCAAGCCTTCGATATGAATCGTACATAGATTTTTGAAGAATCACATTGGTACGAGCCTGCCATCTGGGGACCTAACTCGGGTCTCTCGACTAGATTCCGATCACCCAACCACTCGGCTAACTGAATGTTTGGCGGCAGGAATGGGTAACAGCGTGGTATTAGGCCGAAAACGAGTATACCATTTGCTAAATTGTCTAAAAAATATTGCGGGAAGTCAAAGCAAATGGCTTCGGTACGTGTTTCGCGGTTTTCGTAGCGTGGGTAATGTTGCAGTCCATGAGTTCAACAACAGACTTCATCGACTTAATTAATGCTGACTGACTGACTTTGAATGACTTTGATGATTGTTATTTTGTTTATAAACGAGTCTAAGTTTAATACCAATCTAGATAACCTTGTAATTTATCTATATGTAATGCATACATTTTTATAAAGTACAACACTTTTTTTACTTCTTGGCTTAAAATACTACCTATCAAACCAGGAAAAGTTAAACTTGCTTATGAACCATCAAATACCCGAAAGTATGCTACCCAATTTATTATTATATAGAATATTTCCGTAATACATTCAAATGTTTTTATTTATAGATACAAACCTTTCTTTGTTAGTCCATTTTAGGATTATGAATAATAATGAACTGTAGCAAAAGCAATGCACTGCCTTAATTACATTGTACCTGCCTGCAAACGTGACGTGATTTGTAAACATACAAGACATCGTTTGTATGTTATATTCTGTGGTTTTGTTGTACAGGACACGGTTAATTTATTATTACCTGAGTTATGACGTTATCTGTATAGACCATCACGATTTAAACTAACAAGACCATAAAAAACATGTGAGATTTTCCTTACTTGATTTTTTCACATTCATACGGATGAATTATAAGTGTTAGTATTATTTATAATATTTATTATCAGAAAACTACTGTAATCGAAGAGCCTTACTCCTCGTGACAGAGTACCGAGAACGCTGCCTGCATTTCCACGTTGAATGGCTAGACTTAACTGTTGAGCAAGAAAAGAACGACCCCTCTTGTCACTAGCGGCTACAATCGGTCGCGGATACAATTCCTTTAGAAACTGCATCGCGCAGGGACCCCACGGTCCAGTCATCTCTACGGCAAATGGAACAAATATATAGTCTCCTTTCAAAGAGTTTATTTGTTGGTTTATATGCAATGGACTTTGAAACTTATACAACTACACATACGATACGTGGTACTGTCGTCGAGATCTAACTTAGTTTAAGTAAGCTTATATGTACAGTTAACATGCTGAATTAGCAGTGCGCTGGTGCCACATAGCTCGTGGAACTGACAACCGTTGAAGGAAGGTTTTTGAGTGGCAGTCTAGGACTCTCCCCTTTTTTCACGTGGGTTTCGTATGAGACAACTAAGGGAAAAATCTCGATTAGTGGAAGTTTGAGAAGCTTCAATCTATTTATAATATGAAAGGTTAAAACTATATCCTGCAATGAACTTCTAGTAAGTAATTCGTTATTTTAATGTAAATTCTTCCTAAAAAGGATATCTACCAATTAGTGAATTTTGTGATATCTCTGTAATAGAAAATCAAACGTGCTTTTATATTTATACAACTTCTATAAAAAATCTCTTCCATTGTGTCTATTAATACATTTAGTGACTTTAGTAATTGCCAGTCTCAGTTAGCAACAGGCTAAATTATTTTTTTTATAACGATTTTTTTCTGTATATTTAAAAACATTCGGTTAAACCGAATGTTTTTAAATATAAAACACAACAAATGTAAAAAGTTTGAAAAGCCAGCAATTGAATCAGGTTTCAAAAGCCTCATATATTATACAGAATACTTCTGAAACTCCTTGAGCAAAAAGCATTAAAATGTTATGCGAACCGAATTCTTTTAATAATCCAAGATAAGAGTAGACTTTATTATTCAAATCCAATGTCATATTGAGAGAGAAACTAAATAAGGCTTGAAGCTTGGGAGAGAAACTGTAGCTGTGAAGAGTTTTCTTTAATTTTGCAAATTCTAAAAGTATTTGCGTACGTACTTACTTGCTCATTTATTGTAGTAGTTTACTACTAACATACAATAATCAAGATTAATTACAAAAATATTGTTTGTATTTGTCATATTTGTACGTGCGTGTCGCTGGATCAATCATGACGTTAGTGCACAATTATGATGGATCTTTTGATTTGATTGATCCTCTAATACCTCACTCCTACTTCTCGTTTTGGTTAATAAAAAGAAACATCTTCACGCCATTCCCAATACAAAGGTACCTTTCGACCCACCTTCCACCGAGGACATTTTTGGGACATCGTAACAGGTGGAGAATACGTGGCTATCTTAATAGTTTTAGACGATATAAATCGTTCACTTTGAAAAAACTCGTTGGTACGAGCCTGCCACCTGGGGATCGAACTCGGATTCCGATCAACCAACCAGTCGATTTCGGTACCAAGGAGTACGTAAATAAAAAGAAAACAGCATAGGCACGTTTTATGTATAAAAGTCTACTTCTTCGCAGCCAATAAAGTATCGTTTATACTTTTCCTTATTATTTGATGCGAAGGATATATTTCTAGCTGCACGAAAGTCGCGGGCGAAAGCTAGTAGGAAATAATAAACGAAAGGAAATATTAATTTAACATACTTATCATAAAGCTGACATAATATTATTTTATAGTAGAAAGACCGGTTACCCTTCGCAAAATTGGCGTCTTCGCGGAAAAGATCATTAAATGTAGTGTAAAAATATAAAGAGAACCAGGTAAAAGGTTCAATCTGCATAAGAGATATCTTGTTTCGGATTTCACCACACAGATACTTTTTTAAAAAAACGTATTGTATTTACGTAATATCTAGAAGTTACGTAACAATTATAAATATACATATGTACATGCATAAAGACATGGAGTAAAGAATGTGTATAAATGATCACTATTTGTATGATTGGAACGTAAAACCAGCACATAAGTGATAGAGTAAATTCAATTGCACGGTAAAAAAAAACAAAATTATAAAATTCAGGTCAAGTGTACAATACTCGTATTCTATTTAATTTATCATTAACCTCGGGTATTGGAAACGTATTAATTTATTATTCACATATCAAAAACGGAAATCCTCATTTCCTATGAGTTCACGTAACAAATGATCCGACAACTCCTCAAATCTTTAACATTTCTCAGCTGCAAGTAAGATTGTCGATTCAAGAACAAGTTTAAGAGATTAATTAAGTACCAGGAAATAAGTAAAAGTAGCGTGGAAATATTTGTAAATACCATTATGTAATCTTTATTGTTGTTATCGTGCTGTCGTATAAGAAATTACATCTATATTCATATTCGATTATTTCTGGTGGGGCGTTAGTTATGTGGTTCAGAGTGCTGGAGAATGAGTGCGTCTGCCTAGAGGAGGAGTTCTGTGGGAGCTCCAGACAGAGGAGCTAACAAGATATCCTTCTGAAGCTGTAGTTCGTTCACCTTATATTTATATATTTATACCTATATCACCTTTTATATAGGTATATTTATACCACAGCGTTTCTTCACGTGGGTGTCGTAAGAGGCGATGAAGGGATAAGCCTTACAAATACCGCTAGCTAGATGGGTAACCATCGAAATTCAGTAGACCGGTGACGAGTATCAGAGTCTAAAGTGGGAGGTGATGAGTGCTGCCTTAGTGTATCAGCCTGCCAAGGATTATGCGGAGATTAAGGAAAATCCTACCTTACGGGAGAGGCCTTCGTTCTGCTATGGATTTTTACAGGGCATTATATGTATGGATATGGGCATTATATTTCCCAATGTTGGGGTTGTCAGAATTATTCTTATATTGTTAAGCTAATACGCTAACATCCTCTTCTTCTGACCATCGTGTGTTTGGTTTTATAATGATCAGCATGGCGCATTCCTATAAACAAAAATAACGAATGCATAAAATTGATAACCGTTATGAAATGTTTATATTTGATAATAAGAAGTCAAAACTTGCTTAACACTTTTATCGCGTATTAATATCATCATTATACCGAAAAACAATGAAATTTATATTATAAATACCATTGTAATTGTTATTTATAAAATGCAGATACTTTATGCTATCTAATATCATTAAAATATAATAATAAAATAATAATGAAAAAAGTAGTACGAAAAGTTTACACAGAAATGTTTCTTTGCTATATGATATGCACAGATTGCCCAATTCTTTGATGATTTTTTTATAGTAGGGTAGAGTTCATGATCATTAAGTCCTTCGAAACCATCTTTTACCGAAACCTATTTGATACAATGTTTGTTTTGATTCAATGCCCCTAGAGAATCTTGAAACTGCAACCCTTAGCATCGAACTAAGAAAGATCACTACAATCTAGACGATCGGGTCGACCTTTAATGATGCTGATAATTAACAATTTTGTCGAAAAAAGGAGTTACAAAGACGGATGCGTGCGGTGCGCGTGACGTGGCTTGTACGTTTGCGTGTCATTTTCGTTGAAATGTCTGCGACGAGATTGGTGCTGCACGCACCATCAGTTGCAAATACTGCAAAAGCATCGGCTACATATGCTCGCGCTGCATGCTGCGTGGTATATTGCAAAGCGACTATACTTATCTAAAGTTCACTAATAACAGAATTTTGTAAAGTCCGTAAATGCCAAATTATTGGATAAAGCAATAGTCATAAATATGAGTAAATAATTGCAGATTTAGTTCACGATTTTTTGTTCTTATCTATATATTTATAATAATTAATATATTGGAGTGTTAATTGTTTGTCTTCACGCTTTTCCCAATACAGGTGTAGTACATTCCACCGGAGCTTATTTTCACAATGTGATAGCTGATGAGCCTGTCGCCATCTTTATGTCCAAGCCAACAGCATAAATCGTACATAACCCAACCACTCGGTTGTCGTGACTATTTAAACCTTATCTTTTAACATACATATATATATATATATATATATATATATATATATATATATATATATATATATATATATATATATATATATATATATATATATATATATATATATATATATATATATATATATATATATATATATATATATATATATATATATATATATATATATATATATATATATATATTTATGCATGTACATATATTTTTAAATACACTAAATTAAATATAGTAACACATTAATTGTTAACCTTCATCCTGCCATGCCATCACGGTATAGTTAAAACGGAGTGATTGTTTACTCTTTGGTCTGTTGTCGATGAGTGTTTGTTTATTGTCTGACATCAAACAGTACAGAGAGAGAAAAATATTGCCACATTTGCCAAATATTGCCACAAAAATATTGCGCTAAGTGGTCGACCGCCATTTAATAAGGTATCCTACCTTATTAAATGGCGGTCGACCACTTAGCGGGCCAGTGGTGTTAGTAAAAAATTATGACTTTCTTCAATAAAATTATGATTTCCTTAGTGCCTCAAGAGCAGTTTGGACGATCGAAATTCGAATTCGAGGATGGCATGGCCCAGTATTTTTAAGCCTCTGTACAGTTTGAGTCGTGGTTTTGGAAGTTACGTTCTCAGAAATAAATTCCAGAGAATTTAGGACGAAAGTACTAAATTGTCGAGACCTCTGACTACAACAGTATTTGAAAATGAGTGAAGTTAACAAAATATTTCAAAAATGACAGTATATATAAAAGTTAAATACTCTTTGTGTTTCGCTTATTAAATATTATTATTATAGGTGTGCATTGTCTCTATGGTAGAAAAAAAAAAAAACTTGTCAGTCTGGCCTTCACTACAAATACGCATCTATCAAAGAGTATACAATAACTACGTTATAGCGTTTATATCGATTGCATACTGCAAGTATTTTTATATTGCATGTTTGCTCTCAGGAACTAAGTGTGTCAAGTATTTCACACGTTTCGTCACACCATCTTGCTCAATGACCATCGTGTGTACGTATTGGTACCATCAGTTTTATAACTGATGGTACCAATACGTACACACCTATGATTGGCGCTAAAATGAAAAGATATAAAGAAAGACCTACAAAAGATATAAAGCGGCAATCCAACCCGGTTTATATATTCATCTTATTTTTTAAATTAAATATAAATTAAATATCTTCACGCAATTCCCAATACAGGGGTAGACAGAGGTCAAGTCTAGACAATTAAGTCCCTTTGACCCACCTTCCACGGAAGATATTTTCGGGACAACGTGACAGGTGGTGAGCCCGTCGCCGCCTTTATGTCCAAGCCAACGATGAAATTAGTACATAAGTTTTTGAAAAACTCATTGGTACTGCCACCTGGGGATCGAACTCGGGTCTCTCGACTCGAAATTCCGACCACCCAACAACTCGGCTATCGTGACTATGTCATCTTATTTCTCATACATAATACAATTTGGGATACCTCAGCAACTCGGCTAGCGGATTGGTGATCGCAGTACTTCGCACGTAGACAGAACTGGAGACAAAATTTAATTTGCTTAGTCGCCTCTCACAATACCCATGGGAAGATAAGTTATTCGATAGACATAACACGTCTAACATCACATCTAGTTACAGTAGTAAACTAATCTTTTCAAAACTAATCAGCTTCATAACAGAAATCTTTAAATCATCAAAATCACAATAACAAATAAACATGGCTGCTGGTCGCATACATACATATTTTAATTTTATAATTCACGTGACACAACAACAAAAAAGTCACGATAGCCGTGTTGGAATTTCGAGTCGAGAGACTCGAGTTCGATCCCCAACTGGCCGGCTCGTACCAATGGGTTTTTTCTAGAAAAATTATGTACGAATTGTATCGTTGGCTTGGACATTGAGACGGCGACGGTCTCACCACCTGTCACGTTGTCTCAAAAATATCTTCGGAGAAAGACGGGCCGAAACGACTTAATTGTCTAGACCGCTGTCTACGCCTGTATTGGGAATGGCGTGAAGATATTTATTTATTTATTTCACGTAAGACAAAGTGTTCAATCCGACGTTATTAGATAAAAGCAATTTTATGTATAAGTATCTTCCTCTGTTGGCATATGATTAAGGATGTACTTAGATTACCTACAAATAAATACCATAATAAAAAGAATAAAGGACAATTTTTTATTTACGTTACATATTAGTTAGTAAGGGTGGACATGCCGTGTGGTAACGGTGTAAGAATGTTGCCACTCCCTTTCTTCCCTTTGGCGCCTTGAATATCGTTATGGAAACCGATAGATGGCGGGATAACCACCTTTAAAAATAGTAGACAAAAATAATCAGACCACAGATCCCATCTGTGGTCTGATTATAGTACAGTAGATTATACTACAGTAGCATCTGAGGTGTGAGTGGTCTGCTTCTGCGATCGCCAATCCGCGTGTCAAGCGTGGCGATTACAAAAAATCCTCCCTATGAGAGAGGTCAATGTCCTGCAGTGGACTTGTGTGAATCAGACTATTACAAAGGACCTCAAAGTGTCACAATTATATTAATTCTCGAGTACAGTGTTGACAAAAGTGTAGGTCAGTTTACTACTCAGGATGAGGAGTGTTTGTTTTAGATATTTTTCACGCGAATGCAATTTTCTGGTAATATGTAAGGGTAAGCTTTCTACGTTCGTGTAGTTCCACTGGCGGCGTGTTTCAACCTTTGTTGGAACTCTGAAGTATTAATGAAATTTGGACATTTGAAAAATTATAACGATTAAATTTCTATGTATTTATTTATTTATGTTATTTATTTACACTTTATTGTATGACCCTAAAATAAGAATAACAAAGGGCGACCTTAATGCTTAAGACCTTTTTAATTAAATATAAATTAAATATCTTCACGCAATTCCCAATACAGGGGTAGACAGAGGTCAAGTCTAGACAATTAAGTCCCTTTGACCCACCTTCCACCGAAGATATTTTCGGGACAACGTGACAGGTGGTGAGCCCGTCGCCGCCTTTATGTCCAAGCCCACGATGAAATTCGTACATAAGTTTTTGAAAATCTCATTGGTACTGCCACCTGGGGATCGAACTCGGGTCTTTCGACTCGAAATTCCGACCACCCAACAACTCGGCTATCGTGACTTTATACAAATATCTTTATTAAAACAACATAAAACCATTGTGCGTGTCTTATGGCTAGACCAACAGGTATCCAGATCAGGTTATTGTCTGACTTCTTAGCCTGACGCTGGTTTTTATCCAGAGCCTGTAATTACCATGAATGACAAATAAAGGCGAAAAAAGAGAGAAAATAAAAAAACTTCTAGTTAGTAAGCAAAACAGCATTAGATACACATCCAGTCACAAATACATTCACACATATATACACATAAACATATACATACATATATACTTACACTCACATACTCGTATATATGCATGTACTATTCAGTTTAGATGTAGGCAGAAATACTTGATGACGAGCACCAAAAACTATTTTTTTCCAAGAAGACTATTATATTTGTTATTATCTGTTTTAAATATGCAGTTAATCATATGAATGATTAATTAATATAGTAGTAATGTTAAATAATATAAACTTTTATTATGCAATTGTATAGATTTTTAAAGCATATTTATGCTGAACTTTTATGTTATTAAATTAAAGGGAAAAAAGTTAAAATTTCCACTGATCCTGCCCGTGTCATTTGAAATTTTAACTTTTTTCTTTAATTTAATGATATATATATATATATATATATATATATATATATATATATATATATATATATATATATATATATATATATATATATATATATATATATATATATATATATATATATATATATATATATATATATATATATATATATATATATATATATATATATATATATATATATATATATATATATATATATATATATATATATATATATATATATATATATACCTTACTTTAAAAACAAATGCATAGATTGTGAGAAATATCTTTTTTTCAAAGAATTTCAAATTTGATTGTCTATAGGTGATCATCAAAATGATAATGAAAATAATAATATACAATGAAAACTTCACTATTAAGCTGTTTCTACAAGTACACTATAAATGTGTAGCAATTTTTTTTTGTGCTACGTACATATGTACAACATATGATGAAGCATTTGCAGAGGTAGTAATTAATTTCCAATACACTTATACATACTTTTCAAGAATTTATTCCATATGAAGACTGTACTGTTACTAAAATTAGCCAGCCTTTAATGACACCTAATGATATGAAATCGATTAAAAAATTACAATAATAGTGCGTTTGAATTAAAAGGTTTCACTACGTTCATATTATACGCGTAGGCTTTGCGGGAGTGGAATGAACTGACAGACTCGAGTATCGTGCATAGTATCGGCGCGTCGCTCCAACACGGCGCACGCGCAGCCAACTGATACCGAGGATCAGTATAAAAGGGCTTGTGCCCTTGGTGCGATCCATTTTTATTCATATCTTGAAAGAAGTACCATCAAAATGGAAAATATTTTCCCAAAACATGGTCACGACCACGAGGACGATACGGAGGGAGTAGTTATGGCTAAGGGAGTCGCTATGGCGGTTCTCTTCTGCGCTTCCATGATTTGTGGTCTTACTCCACTCCTCTTGGCGAAACGCCTTCGATGGATCTCTACGGATGATGCGGAGAATTTGAAGTCCAAAAACCGAGTGGTTATGTCTTTGCTGTCCTTTGGTGGAGGTGTCCTATTGTCGACGACTTTCCTTCATCTGTTGCCTGAAGTTCAGGAGAATGTCGAGTACTTGCAGGGTAAGTCCTTATTTAATACATAAAATTATCTGTTATATAATTTTGTTGGTTTTAATATAAATAAATGAATAAATTCGTAATTTTCGCAGCAGATTATTTGTTGTATCACTTATGTATAACATAACATATATATACAAATGTATAAGAGATATAATTTATTAGTTCAAATATGATACGCTAATCAAACATGTCAGAATGTATCATATTCCTGTGTATTAAGTTACGGTTATTGTGTTTCTGCGTCAAGTTCCGTTTAATGCTAATGATATTAGGACTAGACACTCGTTGGCAAGGCCGCGACAGATTTAAAAGTGATTAAAGATACTAATAACTATCAAGTCATTAATAACATACTTTCGGTAGTATATTGCTAGCGACCACCCGAGGCTTCGCATGGGTGGCAGAGCATACACATCGTACCATCCGGTTGCGTAGAGCATGTGGGATAGTTTAAAATATCTAACATACTCCAGTCATTGTCGTATTTTAGACAATTTAAATAAAATTTTAATGAATTATACACTTAAGCGTAATTTTTAAATCGGTCCGTCCGTTAGTGAAACCTATACAAAAATTTGTTCAGTAACTGTTTTGAGTTTATTACATTCCGACACAGGCAAACTTTGTTTTATAATATGTGTTTAAGGAGATTAGTTTAAAAAAATCTTATGAATTTTGTATCTTTTATAAATAAAAACAAAGTGAATTCAGTGATATTTGTCAAATATTATATGATCTCGTAAACTTACTTTAAAATTCACTAAATTAAAATGGTACATATTTTTAAAAATTGAAACGTTACGTTAGGTAGGAAACAAAAGTCGTTACAGCTTAAATTTTAAAGAAAAAAAAAATGGTATTCTTAGTATCAGCGGTGCGCACCAGAGGACATTATCTAATAGATTGGCTATTGCACAATAGTGAACTAAGACTGGGTATGTGTGCCAGTGACCGCGGCCTCCGATCGGTCATCTTTTGATGTTTACAGATTTTAAAATTGCTTTGATCGTGCTTGTGTAAAAACAGCAAAGCAATGTAGGCCTATAGTTAATATTGGCTTTTAGTTATAATGTGTATGGTAATAGCTGTAATATATAGGCCATTTATCCAACAAAAAAATATCCTCACCTATAAATAATAGGCCTTTTATCCAACAAAAAAATATCCTCACGCCATTACCAATACCGGGGTAGACAGAGGTCTAGTCTAGACAATTATGTTCCTAAGACCCACCTTCCACCGAGGATATTTTTCGGGACATCGTGACAGGTGGTAAGCCCGTCGCCGGCTTCATGTCCAAGCCAACGATATAATCGTACATAAGTTTTGAAAAAAAAACCATTAGGCGGCTACCGGGGGATCGAACTCGGGTCTCATGACTCGAAATCCTATCACTCACTCACTCGGCTATCGTGACGTATCCATATAGCCGCTTAAACTATGTGTGTTGCATTATATATTTGTTTTGTGATATTACGAGAGTTAACACTCTCTGAAACTATGTAGTTATCATCGTTCGTCGCTTTAATAATATTTTATTATGAATGAATACTTTCAACGTCGTAACTGACATGCTAATGTTAACAGTATAATCCACAGCGAATAATATGAATTAAGTGTTCGAATACTTCGATTCGAGGAAAATCGAAAAACTATAGTATTATATAGAATTTACTAAAATTGACTTGAAGAATCAAAAGGCAGTGTTATTTCTTAACTTTAAATTCACATCTGTCGCCAGTCCACACGTTCGTTAGTACAGTCGTTAGAACAATTTTAGTTTACATTGTAAATCACGTACAAGTAGTTAGAGCGACCTGTTATATTATTTGAAATTGCAGTTTTCAAGTCATGAATAATGTAGGTAGTATTGCCATTCATAAAAATTGTAATTAAAATAAATAAATTAAAATAAATAGGTAATTATTAATAATTAATAAAAAAATCCAAAAAAATTTCAAAGCAAGTGCAATTGCAAGTCATTAAAAATTAATGTATATTAATTTTTAATGACTTGCTTTTCTGACTAGATTTGACTACGCTCGGAAATTTTATGAGGTTTGTTGTTTGTAACGAAATGTTAAAGATAGTTTTAGTTACTTAAAGTTAGTTAGTAGAGTTTAGAAATTTTTTAGAAAAGAGAATTAATAATAATTTTGTAAAAAGTTGACTATTTTGCACTCTGAAGTACGACACACGTATCAATTTAAATTATTATACAATGAAACACAATTGTTATCGCCATTCTTGATTTTTATCTATAATTTGGTGCGCATGTACGAGTACCTTTACGTACTGATTTGGAAGTAGTTGTATGGGTTTTTGGTCGCGCCCTTTACGCAGTTAACCTCTTTATAAGTTTAGAGTAGATTTCCTTGAAACATTTGTTTTTAGTCTGTCCAAATAAAAAGAAGATACCTAATAGGTAGACATTAAAATTATTTGTAGCTAGTAAAATCTAACTAAGTAGGCAACATTTTTTAACTTTTAACTGTGACACTGTTGTTACGTTATAAGTCATTGCCTTATGTAAACCGGAAATTTAACGTTTAAGTCTATTTTTGTTTGTACACGGCATTTTAACCTATATTTTGATGACGCACGAATTTAAAATGAATAGCTGATTTATCGTAATCTTAGAGTAATACTAATTATTTTGCATTTGTTTGAAAGCATACAACAGCAACAATAATTTTTGCTTATGACATAAATTTAAAATGTAATAAGAAATTACGGCGTAAATTAAGAAAAAGACAACTCGGTTACTCGATTTAGAATAATCGTACCCTTAAACCGGCTTTTAACCGCGAGATTTTATGGGTAAATTCTTATGTATAAGAAAAGCGATATATTAGTGTATCTGTATAAGTTGAATGGTTTGGTTGGTACTGCATATGTACTTCTCAGTATTTGGTACAGGTCAAGGCAGCCAGCGATTTTCTGTCTTCTAAAAACCAACACCGGACACGAGTGCAACGATTAACTTATTACCAATTCAATGAAGGAAAACACAGAAACCAAAGCGAACGCGCCGCGCATCGAAAACGCGATTACATACTATTTGTCGTAAATCTTTAGCTCAACATTAATTACTATTGAATCTTCTTACATAAAACCCGAGATATTGCTTAGCACTAGAAGACTAGATAGCAGTAATGGATAATACAATCTGATTTCTGTTAATTAGGATTTCGCATTTGGATTTTAGAGGGTTGTTATTAGAGGTTAGTTTCAAGCCAAGTTCGATTTCAGGCTGGTATTGATGAAAACTGTTAAAAGCATATATAATTGCTCAATTTATCTCGGCCGTAAAAGAAAACATCCTAAGGAAACCTGATCGTTTTGAAATAATAATGAAAATTTCGTGCATTAATACATATAATACACCGATTTTCAAGGATTTTCAACTGGTTACACCTTAAGGCATCGTCAAGGTATTAAAATATTCGAGAGATGGCCTTTATCCAGAAGTAGGCGTTTACAGGTTGCTAATTTTCTTTTTAAAACTATACATTTAGCTTTGTTGGATATTGTTATTGCAATGATAATATATAACAATAATTCATGATTTTAGAATCAGTTTTATTATTCATATCACTATGAAAAGATTAAAATGAAGCGCCTCTTTAATACATTTTTTCATTGTATTCGTGTGTAAGAAGTTTATTTTTATCCATATGACAAAAAACCGCATCACATATTCTATCTTCTAATTTCTAAAAGAAATGGGTTGCAATATCCACCCAATAACATTTTAAAAGCTGCTATTCATTTTTAACCAAAACCTGTTTAAGAAATAAATTCAAATAGTATAATAAAAAAAGGCTAAAGAAAAAAACAACGGTTTTTTCTTTTTAATTATTTCATGTATAGTTGTAAATGATTCATTCGTGATGAGGAAATTGCAAGCGTGGGAAATTACCTGTATCTCTCTCGGTTCTACTGAACATTGAAACATCTAAAGCCATCAGATGACCGCAACAAGTGCGCTATCGAAGTGGACACAAGTGCCGTTTTATCTAATCTAAGGTGATTGATCCTCGCTTCCTATACAAGGAAGAGTTTGCACAGATAATATAATGAAATATTTTATAAAAAAAAATAACAAAGAAATATTCTTAAAAGTTTGTAATTATAACAATGGCAATGAAATTTTTTGCAAGTGTCTGGGAATAATTTTACATTCGCATATCTTAATTACTTACAATAAGCGATGGTTTGTTTCTGTCAATGAACTGTTACGAAAGTTTAGACTTCATTCATTATTATTTAATCGTGGCACGACACACTGAACTACGTCGGAAATGAAAATAGTAAAATTAGACGCGATGAATTTCAAAAAGGAGCGCGCTTTAAGCCTCCACAGAATTAAAGTGACCTGGCATCGATTTCCGTGTTATGTACTTTCCAATTGTTAATTGCACTTTTATGTCGTAACTATGTGTTCAACGGTGAATCTAATATTCTTGTGAAAATTTATATCTAAAAATTTATTCAAAAAAAATTGGTGAAAAAGAAATGAGAGCTGTGTAGGTACATAGTAAATTCCTTCTCTGCCTTGGTTGGTATGACGCTTACTATGATATTGAAATTGTTGTTCAGCTTTTGAATGATAATAATATTGATAGACGATCCTTTGTTACAGATAAAATAATATAGATAAAAAAATAATGAAGAATAGTTAGTAAAAAGACTATAAAGTTTAATTAATAAAAAAACTATTATGATTAAATGATTAAAAATAAATATAATTATAATTATAGAGCCCGACTTACTTCACTTACTCGCCTTTACCTATAATGTGTATATAAAGATATATACGATTATAGCAGAGTGGGCGTTAGAGCTTAATGTAGCAATGAAAAATATTTCAATAGAATTTCAAATCACGCAAGTACCGAATCTTAAATCGTAAATTTAAGATTCGTTACTTGCGATAGTACACTTTACAAGTTTTATTCCACAAAGTATGGGACATGTAAATGTAATTAATTCTCCCATAATCGTCACTTATAATACCCACGGGAAGAAATGGGGTGGTACATAAGAGTACGCCGCAACGACACAGCAAGGACGAATTTAAATTAGTCTAATTTCTTTTTTCTTTTGTTGTCTATTTTGTAAATGGATGTCCTTTTTATTCACAAGTTGTAATAAAATAATGTTAAATAATATATAACAAAAGAAATCCCCACGGAAAAATGGCAATTCGTTTTCCTTTTATCATTTCTTATGTATTAAATATAAACTATATACTACGTATATAAGGCTTCAGTTATTTCAGTTGCTCATATCTTATTTCATTAAATATTTTTAATTAAACCTACAGACACAAAGCTGTAACACAACGCAAAACCCTAATTATTTTTCTGTCGTTAAAATCCGTCCATTTAAATCGGTCCAGTCGTTTCAGACATAGCAGGTGAGAAAAAAAAATTTAAAAATATTAATAAAAATTAAATATTTGTTTTCTTTATCAGTACCGTATATGCATTCGTATGGATTTAGTGAAAATCTGTTAATTTGGAATAACAAACAGACATTTCAATTTTATATAAATCTTTACATTATTGTAAAGGCATCAGTAAAAACAATAGCATATAAACATATTAACCACCAATCAGAACCTGACTTGTTGTAAAATTTCAAGTATTTCTTTAACAGTGTTTATTCATGACTTCGACATGCGGATGCATTTTTGCTACAAAAAGGGTCAATTTTAAAACCGACTCAACTGGTTTTGTTTCACTCAAAATTGTCAAATGCATGTGTACATATGCGAATAAATCTCTCTTTTAAATCTTTATAGCGAATAAAATGGGAAATGCGAGTAAATAAAAACAGCGAATAAGATATAGTGAGAATAATCTTATATTTATATAACATTGAATTTAAATATGTGGTTGCCGAATATAACACTAATAAGTAGATATTAAATATCTACTTATTAGTGATATTTAATAACTCTACAATCAAAAGCCTTTTCATACAATATCTCATATTTTTACTGCATTGTTTCAAGGTTAAATATTTACAAGAAACGTTAAGTAAAATCAACGCATTATTCGTTACAAGATGCTAACTGGTACCTATTCCCATCACTAATTTAAACGTAAACAATGTTTACCACCAGGTGAAATTGGTTGAACACGTAATCGAAATGAATCAGCATTGTAAAACTATTGGAGTTAATAAATCAATGATAAAGTAAAGCAATTTTTTTAATGATTTTAAAGCATATAAGTTATGCTGATCTTTTTGTTATTAGATTGAAGAGAAAAAATTCAAATTTCAAATGACACGGGCGGGATTGGAACCTGTGACCTTTGCCGTACCGTGATTTTTTTCTCTTTAATTTAATAATAAAAAGATAAAGTTCCTCAAGCAGGTATAAGTCAATACGTGATTGTTAAAATCTCAGAACACCAAAAAGACAGTTGAGTTCTTTCAACTAGAATTTCAACTAAGCCTATTTGTAATATCTTTACAAGTGGTGAATTTGTTACAATCTTAATACCTAAGCCACTGACGCAATTCGTAAATATTCGTTATAAATATTAGCAGTTTTTGTAGTAACGAAATTTTGTAATATTTTAGATTTGCAATGTATAGTTATTTTAATGGGATAGAAGAAATATACGATAGAAAGTTTAAAGTTTGTCCTTCAATCACGAAGGAACGGATGGACGAAGTTGAAGATATTGTGTTAGTGTTGATGATATCTTAAAACGAGATTTAGAAAATTTTCTGTAACCATTAAACTATAGCTATATATTACTGTGATACTGTGATATGCGTGAGATGTATACTGTGATAGATAGGCATATATTACTTTTGGATTTAATTTTAGTTACAATCACTACGATTACATACATATTCTCTATGAATACAATTTTAATACTGTATTGCACAAAGCTTCGTGTTTTATCTCCGTCGAAGTGCAGTGTGGTAATGTCGTAAGAATAAGCCATCTTCCTCTTAGAAGCAACTAAGGGAAAACCGTTGAACACTTTTATTGCGAGAAATACCCAAGTAAAATGAGTAAGATGCGTGGAGTCTGATTCTGAGATCTCCAATCCAATCTGATTCTGTGATCTGCCAAGCGTGGCGATTATATCTATCTTATACGATTATATCTATCTTGATGAGCATGTTCATTGTTACATTGTTTATAGTTTTACTCAAAGTATTACACAAACTATACAAAATAGTCATATTCAATTATGGTGGCATGTAAATTGTCGAGCAAGTTATCGTGGTATTACGTAACAACAACAACCTCCTATACAGGGAGCACAGAGACAACAATTAAAAAGAGATATTTGTGCTCATCTTATGTCGTTAACTTATTGCTTTATTGTCCGGTCTGTGAATGTAATCCTAATTATGAATGTTTATTGCAGCTATAAACGCCTGTCAGATATAATCGCTTTGAGTTCTTTGTTTTAAAAGCAGACGTGGTCTATATTTACATGTTTTGGATTAATCATATTATGGATACTTATCGTTTTCAAAAAAAATTTACGAAATAGAAGGTTTTTTTACATTATTACATATATTAATAAATGTAATATTTATTTTTTAATAAATTTTAATTTTTAACTGTCAACTGTATATTGTAAAGGCTAAACAACTTATTACCCGCTTTCCTCCCATGGACGACAAAAATGTCGACTGATGATAAGACTTTTGAAAAGTAACGAATACCGATATATAGAAGGTTACATTAAGGTTAGGGTAACAGCACTACAAAATAATATGATGGCAGTTCTAACTGAAAAAGAGCAGGAGCATATAGAAGACATGTATCTGGTACTGCGATCTCCAAACTGGTCGCCATGATTGGCAATTATGGCATATGGGCATATGGGAGCCTTGTTCCGGTACAAATTTATAATATTTTATTATTAATCCAAAATCCAATCTTTGTGCCGAATTTCATTCAAATTCGTTAGTAGATTGAGTTTTACTTTTGATTGTTATATTTATAATGTCATGACAATGATTAAAAAACACAAAACATAAATATAACTATGCCTTTAAACTGGTTTGGGAAACTGCTTCAAGTTTCTTGACGCCATCGCCTAAACAAGGAAGCCTAGCTATTCTTCCGGTCTGCACTTACGTTGTTGAGTACAGAGTTCCGGGATGAATACAAACTTAAAGTCTGTTAGAAAGCAACAGGTCGAGATATTGAGCACTATTTCTTTAGACGAAATGTGTAAAAATTAAAAAATATTCAACATACTCTTTGGCGGTATACTTAATTGGGGTTTTCACTCTTTATTCAAAAGTTTGTGCCAGTGACACTATGACATAGAGGGACCAAGTGTGAAAAATGACAGACGGAGTGACGGAATCATGAATCTCATGTCGAACATTGGAGTATAGCGGTTGTAATAACAAAACTGACTGCAACACAAACCGGTCACTATTTCATACCGTAACCGTAAGCGAAGGAATCAGTAGCAGAACGATGTGATTCACCAGAAGCCTGGTTCGTAAGCGAAACGCGTGCAACGCAAACATTCATGCCGCGCGTATACAAATTTTAGGACATTTAACGGAACTAAACTTTCTAAGGAGACTAAGGATAATTTCCTGTTGACTTGTAACTCAGGTTTTTGTAAAACCTACAACGGGCAACAGTCCCTCATTTAACATTTCAAATCATTTGACATTTAAGTTATATGTGAGAAGGAAATAAATAAAGATTTTATTATTATTATTATAATTGTGACATATCGTAGTGAATTAAAACGACTTATGACGACTACACTAAAACTCCTCCCCGTCGTGCAGAGCTGAGCTAAGGCAACGGCAAGCACTTCTTCCACAATCCAACTAACACGCATTCGAAGTTGACCCATTTCCCTGTGCCCATTTTCCATTTCACTGTGGCTAAACTATTGACTCCCACAGCCACAACTAGGCAGGATGCAAATAATATAAGAATAGAAAAAAATGTCTTCAAGCAATGTTGCCAATCCAGGGGTAGACAAACGTCTAGACATTTCAACCCACATTCCTCCGAAGATATGTTTTTGCGAAATCGTGACCGGAGGTGAGCTTGTCGCCGTCTTTATGTCCATGGCAACGATATAAATCGTACTCGGGTTTCATGACTCGAATTCCGAGCACCCGGCCAATTGGTTATCATAACTACTATCGCGGAATGCAGACATGTGATGATTTGAGTAGCTTACTGATGTGTTGTTACCATCACTTGGTGCTATGTAATGTCTCTTTGTATGTACACACTCTTAATGTCATTCAGGTCAGGACACATCAGTAATTTAGCTGAATTTGACGGCAGACAAAAGTAAGCTATTTAAAGAGTATTGCTGTTTATTAGTAACCCCAATCCCCAATTATATGTTAATCTCCTATTACAGGCTATTAGTAATCCATTTCAAGGCGTTTTCGACAATTATTAATTACTACGATAATGTCACAACAAGTTAATTGCGTGATTTTGTGTGACGAAGTCGCGGTTTTTTTCTTAATTTCTAGCCACCTAGATATAATAAAATAAAGTGTGTCGTCATGTTGCTAGCCTTGGCGTACGTTTCTCCGGTGAAAACGTTGTTTCTCTGGAATTTTATATTTTTGCAATTGGAATGACGTAAATAATGTAAATATGGTCAGAAAACCTACTGATGTAGGTGTACCCCTGTGATGGACATTGGTCTGTACAGTACATTTTTTTAGAATTTCAAAGGATGCTATCACATTGAAAATTCAATTGACACGGACAGAATCAGAACCTATTTTTTAAATTTCTCTTTAAATTAATTGTTATGTTTTCAAAATATTACTTTCATTTTGATTTTACTCGATGTGCTTAGTGGCAACAGAGATGAAAAACAAAATAGATTTTTGTTCATCAATCAATACTTTGTTGAAATGTCAAATTCATAAAAAAATATTTTCATGTTATTCCCAATACTGGTATAGGTAAAGGTCAAGACAAGTCCTTTTGACCCATCTTTCCCCGAAGATTTTATTTTGGGACAATGTGACAGATGTTGAACCTGTCGCCGTCTTTATGTACAAGTAAACGATATATAAATCGCAATGCCCAATACAGGGGTAGACAGAGGTCTAGTATAGACAATTAAGTCCCTTATGAGTCAAGGCTTAAGACCCACCTTCCACCGAAGATACTTACGGGACAACGTGACAGGTGGTGAGCCCGTCGCTGTCTTTATGTCCAAGCCAACGATATAATTCGTACCTAAGTTTTTATAAAAACTCATTGGTACGAGTCTGCCACCTGGGGATCGAACTCGTGTCTCTTGACTCGAAATTCCGACCACCCGACAGTGGTAGAGTCACGCATAAGCTTTTGTTGTTGCATGAATGGGCCGGTTCGACCGGGGAAGTACCACGACCTCACAGAATACCGGCGTGTAGTAGAAATCTAAACTTCTGCGTTTCGTCTGGTGAGTGCAGTTAACCGGAGGCGCACACACCCCCTCCCCATCTCCCCCTCCGCATCTGCTATGCCTCTGGTATTGCGGATGTTCATGGGAGGCGGCACTCACTTACCACCGCGTGAGCCGCCTGCTCGTTTGCCTCCCTTTTCTATAAAAAAAAAACCAACCACTCGGCTATCGTGACTTTTATCGTACGTTATATAGTATATATTAAATCGTACATTAGTTTTAAAAACCTCATGGGCACTACCTACCACCTGGGCGTCGAATTTTGGTCTCTTGATTTGACCTCAACCACTCGGCTATCGTAACTATTAACAATAATGCAATTTATAAGAATCTTCAGTAATGACAATATTCTTTTGTAATTTTTTATCATATAAAAATTGTAAGAAAACAGTATAAACATTTTATCTCATTGTATAATTAAAAAAGAGGAATCCAAACTAGGCTTAGCCTCTCGCTATGGATGACCTTTCGAGACAATTACTAACCTAATATTATTTACTAAAATTTCACCAAATGGCTCAAGAAGACTTTTCTTCTATAATACATATGGTGATGCCGGAATAATTCTCTCCTGTCTGCACAAATTGTCTTTTACTTACACAAAAATTGTCGTTGTTAAACATTGTGGTAGGTATATTATTGCATCGCCATTTTGGCAATGTGCATTAGTAGACGTTAAGGAATCAAATTATATCGGTTTCTTTGTCTTAATGTATCAGAAGTAGTTGTTTAAATATGTATGAGTTAGCCTACATACTACATTACGTATATGGACGTAATGCGTGTGATACAATGTTTGATTCATCTATGGTTGGCAGTCGATAATAAAATGATTTTTGAAATATTTGCAATTACTTCTACTTAAACAGGATGTCTCCGAGCCTAAATAAGAATAGGCAAACATTTTTATTTACGACAAAACATGTATCAAAATGTGTTTCTTTCTCTTTCTGCGACTGTTCATGATCAGCGAATATTCTTTTTTGCTAATATTTTGTTTTAAAATACTTAATAATTTGTTAAGTGAAAAGTATGCAATTTGTAGTCCGTGTCATTTTTTATCTTTATTTTTAGCCCCTGTGTTATGAAAATGATTTATCATGAACTGAAAGGCGTTACCAATTTTAATGTACACATTAAAAATATTCAATAACTTTAACTTTTGCCTGATCTGAAACATGTAAATTGTTAAAGTGAAAAGTTTTACAATTTATAGTCCGTATAATTTTTTATCTTTATTTTTAGCCCCTGTGTTATGGAAATGATTTGTCATGAATTGAAAAGCGTTACCAATTTTAATGTATACATAAAAAATATTTAATAACTTCAACTCTTGCCTGATCTGAAATATGTAAATATTTACATATGTACAAAATATAAAGAAAGCTTTACATTAGACGAGAACTTATATTTAATACTTATACTTCTCTAAACCCTTGAATAGCGTAAGTTGGGCAAACAATATCGGTGACTGCCGAATCTCTGCTTAAACGTCAAAGGTTATTAAAAGCGGTAAAATATTTTATTGATTTAATCTTATCTATGTGAACAAGACATATATTTGAACTAAATAACCTCTGAGTATGTTAGCAAACGATTAAGTTGATATAATATCGTAACGAATTCTGATAATTTTTTACACAATCGTATAAGTATTTTATCGGATTGCAATTACCCTTAAGCATTACAACACAATTATCAAATGTCGCAAGACGACACTTAATCAAGAAATAGTTTTATATTCGATTCGGTTGATAACTTTACCTTATACTCGTAGTTTATTACTTAAAAACTACTAAATAGTTTAGTACATGCTATACTCTACTCTCATTACGCTGATTTGTCATAAACGAAACCTATTACATGCAATTTGCAAATCATTATTGCAGCAATTTGCTGAAATAGGGACTTGATTTTGGACAAGGCAAAATTTTTAATAATTTTTAACAATTTATTATATTTTTTTTACAAAATAATAAAATGTCACAATAGCCGAGTGTTTGGGTGGTCGGAATTTCGAGTCAAGAGACCCGAGTTCGATCCCCAGGTGGCAAGTTCTTACTAATGTGTTTTTCAAAAACTTATGGACGAATCATATTATTGGCTTGGACTTAAAGACTGCGACGGGCTCACCACCTGTCACGTTGTTCCGAAAATATTTTCGGTGAAGGGACGTAATTGTCTAGACTAGACCTCTGTCTACCCCTGTGTTGGGAATTACGTGAGGGTCTATATATTTATTTAGGATTTATTTTTAATAATAATTTCTTTTTTTTCTACATATACTTTTCGTAATATCAAATTAATAGATACTTCATATTCAGTAGTCTTATAATTTTTCAAAATTTATCCAATGTTAACCTTCTTCTTCTTTTATGTTTTATGGCCTGTCTATATAGATTTCAACAAGAATCAAGCCTATGACTTCCAAGGGAATAGTTGATGGGATTCGTTAACACCGTTCATTTTTATTTTTATTTCATAGTTCTTATGTTACAAAATATTGCAGTATGATACATGTGTATGTAACAACATAACTAATTAGTTATGGTTATAATATACATATAAACATAACTTATTACTACGTAAACAATGGGTACATCTGACTAACAGTTACGACACAAAAACACAGGAAGTTCCATTAAAAACATATATTGTTAAATTAATGATTTGATTTATTTATCTTCACGCACAATCCCTGACGGGGTAGCCAGAGAGAACAGATCGCCAAGTGTCACGATCCCTACATACTTCTTTCGCTTCTTTCAGATTCATCATCTTCTTCATACATACATGTCTAGGTATCCGTGTACTCTTGACCCTCCTCTCTTCGAGCAATTTGCTCACATGGTCTTCGAAAATTAATCTCGGTCTACCTCGACACCTTTTAATATTAACTTTCGCGCTATATATTTTCTTCACCATTCAGTCTTCACTCATTCGCTCAACGTGCCCAAACCATCGAAGCACGCCCTTATCCATTTTTGAGACAAGGTCATCTTTCAAACCTGCCATATTGCGAATCTCTTCGTTTCGCTTTCGGTCGGCCATGATAAGGCCGCACATTTTACGAAGAGATCGCATCTCCACTGCATTCAACCTGCTTTTATGCTTCTTCTGGCATACCCAGGTTTCGCTGCCATATAACAAAGTCGGTACCAACACTGCGTTATGTATTGCAAGGCGTGCACTTTTCACAACGCCTTGCCTTTTGATTAACGCAGTCAGGGCACCATTGACTTTGTTCCCGGCAGCGACACGCCTGTCCACATCTAAATCACATCTTCCATCCCGGCTAAACGCACTCCCCAAGTATACAATTTCATTCACCTGTTCTAGACATTCCTGATTTACCCTATGATTGATTGATTTAGATTTCGAAACCTACATAATGTTATAATTACACGTTTCAAGTTAAGAATATTAATTAGTCTTTGTCACCACATTATTGTGATATAACCCAAATTCAAAAAATAGGATATTAAAAAGATATTAAAATATATTTTAGATCGTGAATCCCTGTTTAAAAGAGTTAATCGATAAAGATTATAAATCAATTAAAAACCCACATAACATTGGAGTGTGAAATATCGCCTTAGCGTAATTTATTAAGTTCTCTGTCCTTTTTTAGTACACTGTATACTTATAAAAAAGCTTATAGATACCTTATTTTTTTTTTAAATATATATTCATCAGCAACATGTTTGGTAGTCAGGTAACCTTAACAAGGCCTCCTTCTTCCACTTGTCTCTGCCACGAGTTTTCATTATTTTGGTAGGTCATTGTTACCTCTTTTGTTTTAACAACCCGTTTGTCTTTTTCCATAGCAAGCATTATTTTAATTAATGTACAAATTATGACCAAAATTATGGAAAAGTTTATTACCCAGCCAACTTTTAAAAAAAGAATACTAGTAATGCATTACTAGTATTGCTGTTAACCACCCTAAGCTGATATCTTGTGTGGTTAACAGCAATACTAGTAACAGTTAACAGTAAGCATTACTAGTATAGTTGACGACAAGAGTCGAATGGCGGGTTCGAACCTATGACGTCTCACAGTCCGCACACTAAACCGTTAGACTATGAACTTCGTCGGATAGACATAATAAAATATCATCGCCAACGTAATAGCTGTAATCTTTTCAAATGAAACACCGGCATACAAATTTCCAAATAACAAAAACACGAATTCTAAAGAACGTAAATAGAAGAAAGGACTCACGTAATACCGGCAGGACCGGCGCGCGGCACTTAGGGAAATACGTCATTTACAATTCAGAACAGAATCACTGCACAAACTGAATCTTAAAACATTATCAGAAGACAATCCTGCTCACGTGCCCTACTTAAATTTTAAATGAACACCACATGAATATTTCTCTGTTTCAAAAATGGATATAAAACAGACAATCTGTCTCAAAGCATCGCATCCCTTTTGTATAAAGATGAAATTTAGTCCTATAGTACATATGTACTTACATCGTGCATAATTATTAATTAAGGCATAAAACGACGGCATGTATGTATCCGTCAAATGAACAGGCAGAATAAAATTTACATTTACGAAATGCTGTATAACTGTCTTTTGATATTATATAAATAGTCATGATAGCCGAGTAGTTGGGTGATCGGAATTCGAGTTAAGAGATCGGATCTCGATCCCCAAAGCACGTACCAATGGGTTTTTCCAAAAGCTTATTGACGATTTAGATCGTTGGCTTGGACATTAAGACAGCGACGAGCTCACTACCTGTCACGTTGTTCGAAAAATGTCTTCTGTGGCAGCTGGGTCGAAAGGACTTAATTGTCTAGACTTCTGTCTACCCCTGTGTTGAGAGTGGCATAAAGATATTTATTTTATATAATATGTATCTTTAACCAGAGAACTTTCACTGCGGCGTAACTGGTAGACCTCTAGAGCCTCTCTGTTGGTGTAACAGCTTTTGAAAACAAACGGAGGAGAAGTAATACTTATATATATGAAATCATGACACTGTGATGACGAATGCAACGACATTTAAGTTCAGTCAAACATTAGTATCATTCCTTCTGAGCACTTCTGGATATAAATGTGAAAAACAAAAAAAATGGGATAGCGGTCTAAACCAAGAATCATGTTTAGAGACAAATTGTGTTATGTTTTGTATGTGACCCGATTTTAAAGTTTATTTGAATTTGTGATGTATTGGGCTCGACTCTTTTTGTCCTATGAAGTTGGTAACTTTATCAGATTACTCTTCAGCCCTCGGGATTGTAAAATCATAGCGGAATCATGTTTATCACACTACTATTCCCTAATATATAATTTATTGTTAAGGAATCTACATAATGTTGTTGTTTAATGTCCCTTTTTAAATGTATATCCTGTTAATAATATTTCTGTTATGGTGTGTGCAATAAAGTGTATAAATAAATAAAGTGTATAAATGTTGCGTTTCAATGCCAAACTTTGTTATGTTACATATACACACATATATACGCAATATATATATTACGCAATTCTCTCACGCAAGCGTTTTTCGGAACTGCACTGCAGTAGGCATGTCGTCAGGTGAATAAAGGTTGGAACAGTGATAAGTTATAAGACAAAGTCAACACACACACATACGCAACACAGTAACTTTAGTATATTCATTAATGCTATGTAAAGTCACAGTGCAACTAGCTTGTATTTCGAGTATATGTCAATGTTACAACAAGTTTGTCAAGACCAAAAATCCCCAATTAAATTAAGCATAGAAATTAATATTTTAACATTAGCTTCTCTTTAATATGAAATATGCATAATGTAATGTGCATAAAAAATTAATACTTTTAGTAAGAAAACTGATGTGGATAATGAAAATTGTAGAAAAAAACTCAATTCCATAATGCTAGTAACTGGCTTCATAGAGTAACTCATTTATGAGGCGGTGTATATGCTACTACAACAAAATCCTGGTAAATATGGAAACTGGCTTAAAAATTTCTTAAAGAAAAACTGTATAGGAAGGGTTATTAAAATTTAAATGAAAAAGTGATCGCCCCCTAGCTATTTCGAGAAAAAAAGTATCTAAATCGTCATAAAAAAAGCTACTATGCAAATTTCTTTCATTCATGTAAAAGGATAAATTATTCAATTTAGACTGGAGGAGCCTTGAGGTGAATATTGCAGGTAACCGACTGATAGCGAGATAACAACAACCATTTCGAAAAACTCAAAATCAAAATTTATTACGTCTGTGTTTGGTACCGTAAGCAATTGGATTATGGGCGTTTGCTATTGCTATAGGCGTAAGAATTTAGCTACCACCTTTTCTCCTTAGACAACGTAGGTGGCAACTGAAGGAGAGGTCTTGAAAATGGCTAACGATAGGTGGTGACATAAATATAAAATTTACTATGTGTATGTCGAGTGTCAATTTATTTATTTATTTTTTTTTTATTTAATAATTTATGTACACAGAAGACAAAACAGTGGATATATAATTATGAGGTGAATTTGTACAAAGGACCTGCTTATTTCTATAGAAATTTCTTCCAGCAGACCTGTGACTGGAAATTGGTTACAAAATAGTAGACAATGGTGTACAAAAAAAATGCATATTCAATAATCAAAAATACAATATACATATATAAACAGATATACACACATATATATACATATTACATACTTAAATACATTAAAATATATACATATATATATACATACACACATAAATACATACATATATATACGTACATAAATATCAAAACTAAGTACAATGAGAAATATATATATATATATATTCATACTGCCAAGGAGAGATAATGATCCTTAACTCTTTTCTTAAAAGCAGAAATAGTTTTAGCATCGCGAATATTCGGTGGAAGCGAGTTCCATAGTCTTACTGCATGAACAGTGAAAGAGTCGGAATAGGAGGCACTTTTGTGGGTAGGGAATTTTAGAAGAGTTTTTAGGTGGGAACGACAGGGCGCTGAAGGTGGACGAGCAAAGCTGAATCGCTCGCGGAGGTAAGATGGTGCTGTTGGACAATGTAGAATATTAAATAGCAGACATAAAATCCTAGTGTTCCTTCGAAAGCGTATAGGGAGCCACTTGAGATCGTTGCGAAATTTAGAGACATGTTCATACTTTCGAAGACCAAAGATAAAACGTATACACAAGTTTTGCAAGCGCTCAAGCTTATTTAGAAGCTCCTCCGTAGCATCCAAGTAACAGGCGTCAGCGTAGTCTATGATGGGTTGAATGAGCGTTTGAGCCAGAGAGATTTTCGTTTTTAAGGGCAATATACCTTGAAGGCATTTTAAAGAATGGAACGAATAATTAACCTTGCGACTGACTTCACTAACATGAGCACGCCAGGATAAATTAGATGATATTGTTATCCCAAGATCCTTTACAGTGTCAGTATAAGGTATTTGCATATCGCCTAACTTTACTGAGCATATGGTAGAGAAATTTACGAGATTTCGCGCGTATCTACTACCAATTATTATGGCTTGTGATTTACAAGCATTAAGCTTCAGCCCAAAAAAATTGGACCAGGAATTGATCCGATTTAAATCTTCATTAACAGAAGCAATGGCTAGATCTGCTTCTGCCGGAGAAAAATGGCGATAAAGATGCAAATCGTCTGCATAGAGATGGAAATTAGCAGTAATAACTGAAGTGATTGAGTTAATAAAACGGAAAAAGTAATGGAGAGAGAACGCCACCCTGAGGCACGCCGGTGTTAAGTTCGCAAGAGTCAGAAAAGAATTCTCAATGCGAACACACTGCGAGCGACCCCGAAGATATGAATCAAACCATTTTATAGAGGTAGAAGAAATATTTATTGTTTGAAGTATTCCAAGTAAGATATCAAAATCGACAGAAGAAAAAGCGTTGCTGAAATCTAGCAACACTAGTATAGTTAGTTTATTTGTTTCCATAGCCCAGCGAATATCATCAGTTACTTTAAGAAGGGCAGTAACAGTACTGTGGCTGGGCCGGAAACCAGATTGGAAAGGACATAAAAGTGAATTAGAAAATAGAAAGTCGGATAGTTGAGTATGAACAATGTGCTCTAGAACTTTAGAAAGAAAAGGTAAAATAGAAATCGGCCTAAAATGGGACATCACAGTAGGAGAGGAAACTTTAGGAAGAGGTATGATAAGTGCCTGTTTCCAGTCCAAAGGAAAGGTACAAGTGGATAAAGAGTAGTTGAATATATGTCAATCTTTAAACGAGTGTTATTTAGTTCTAACTTTCTATCATAATTATTTCAAAGTTCATAGTATGCAATTTGACTTTATTTTTGGGTACATTTTACCGATGAAATATATTAAAAAAAACAATGATCGGAATACCAATTTCAAGGTGAGCACGTGCTGCTGGTATTTAAAAACGTGGAGAGATCAAAATTCATGACTTTATAGTGCAGGAAATGTCAAGGTTAAATATTTCAAGCTGACATAACCGATGAGCAACTCGCATAAAATTGTAATTTATAATTCTATTATTTTTAAATATAACAGGACCACGGATACTGTAAAGCATCCGAAAAGTCGAGAAGTAAAAATAGTTTGTTTAACACGCAATGAAATTCGAAAAACGTTTTATTTTAGATGTATATTGCTCGCCTAAATACAAGAAATCATTAATTTTTTTAATATTTCTCAGACGCGCATATTTCTTTACGATGTTTTCCTTGACCGCCAAGCTCGTGATAATATCGGAGTTTAAAATAGCTTTTAAGAAATTTAGTGATGCCGGTTCGGAGATCGAACCTGAACACTCACTCAGTAACAACTAAGATACCATTGCTCAATTAGTACAGAGCTAATAGATTTCACCAATAGTATTTTATGCTTTTTGAGTTACATTTATTTTGTCGTATTTATTAATTATATTGAGAACTGCCCATGCAGTAGGTCACGGGTGTGAAACATGGTAATCAAGTTTTAAGGTTTAAGCTTCCCAATTTTTTTTTTTTTCTCTACAAATATTTTTTTAAAGCGATTAAGGTGGCGTAGTTGAGGTGATAGGCGACAGTGAAACAGACATCTTCCTAACAGAGAAGAGAGCTTGTCACCTTTATATAATTACCAAACATACAGAACTTAATGTTGCATCTCTTTGCATATAAAATAATAGACACGGGTGATGAAGCTAAAACTTATACATATACGGTAATTTTGTGTTACTTTAAAAATGTAACTTCTTATGTGCATAAGATTTTTTTATATAAACAATTTCAAAAGTAGATACGTTCCGAATAATTATTGTTATGGTAAAATTAAACGAGAACCATTGGCGGAAGTTGCTTAACGATAGCAGTGGTGTATGTGAAGTTACTTCCGTTTGGAACATACATTCTCAAATATATTTTATCTATTGCACAATGCAATAATGTTTTTGTTCTTATACATCATACTTATTCATCACAAATAAAAAAATATTTTAGTCATTTCAAGTAAATAAAATCAACTGAATATATTGTCTTTTTATTCTTTTTCTAAGCAAACAATTTACAGAAAAATCCAAATTTATTACTTTGCCACTTAGCTATCACATTGCCACGAACAACGAAGAACTAACGAAATACGTAGGAAAAGAAAACTGCTTTTAAGAAAAGAAAAATTAGGCGCAGTAATTCCTCAGAGAAAATGACACTGTAAGTCTCCGGCGTCCACAAGAGGGCATTATCACTCACTTTGAGAAAGACTGGGTTAAAATTAACGATAAAACGACCAATCAAGGTCAAGCAACTCATGCGAACGGGCACAGAAGTGAGCGAGTGAGCAAAGCATGTTTATTACATTGTTAAATAATATTTTTTGAGATATTTACTGAGAAATGAGAGTGCAGTACTCAATTGTAATAAGTAGTTTTGCTTCTTTTTCAGTACGTTTATGAGGAGAATTTATCAAATCGAAGTAATAAATCACAAAAATATAGTTTAATCAATGTAGAAGATTTGTTACAAGAATTAATTTAAAAATTCAATACAGTGTCCTTCCGCATTCGGTCTAAAATTTAATCACCTATCTCTTTCTTGACAAATATAATTCAGTAATAACATGTTAATAAATTCTTGTTGAGATATAGTAAAGTTAAACAGTTTTTACTATTTATTTTAAGAAATCTAACTTGTTTTAACAAAATTGTTTGGACATCCAGTTTTAACATCACTTATAGAGAGTGAGGCTGTTGAAACTGCACGGCTTACGTCAACCGAGGTCGCCCGGATTTTGCGTCTTTCTTTTTATTCAACACGAGGGGACTTTTTTTGTTCCTTTAATTTTAAAAGGAGCGAGGACACAAGTTAACTAAACGTCTTTCAAAAAAGCTATTCAATTTAATTTAAAAACCGGACCTGACTGCGTATATGTTGATGTTGTTAACCAACGTCACTGCCACAGTAAAAACTATCCATACTTCGAGAGCCATCTCACCGTTTATATTACTTACTTTCTCAGCCTGCAAAAGTCTACTGCAGGATATTACATATACATGAAAAAAAAACAACAATAAATATAACATACAGATGAACAAAAAACAATTAACAAAACTAAAAAAAATCTTTAGTTTTATCTAAAAACTCTTAAAATTTATTTCCTCTCATTATTTTTTTACGTAAATGTCACTCAAGTTCCAGGCGTCGTGTAGTTAAAAAACCAACTCGAGTCATCTGATTTGAATTCTGATCACCACCACTCTGCTATCGCGACATTATTAGTAAGCATAACGTGACCACGAAGTATTATTATTATTACGCCTTTAAATTATTACTAGAAGTATTTAAAACAAAAAAGAAATGTATTGTTCACTATTTTATTATCATTGTTTCTCACTAATAAGTATATTTTCGATTTTGAACTGAATACCAACTACAACACTAAAAAGATATATTATTGTTTCAGGTGCCGGTAAGATGCGAGAATTCGACTTTTCACTCCCACCTTTGCTGATGTGCTGCGGTTTCTTCATCATGTATCTTGTAGAGGAGCTGGTGCACATATACATACATTGCCGCGAGAAAAGAAATGGTCAAGCAGCTCCATTGGTGAGGAATCTCAGCATCAGACGGAGCCGAACCAACGGAAGCGAGAGCAATGGTAGCGAGAGCAACGGTGAAAAGAGCGTAACAAATTCAACTGCCGATCTCATAGACCCCGCTTCTATTCAGAAAGTCAAGGTAACCTAAAGTTATACAGTGTTTGGTATACACTTATCCTTTGTGTTGACAGTACCGTCAAGGTTTCGTCGTGAAGATTTCGCACGATATTTATTGAAATTGAACTGAAGCTCTTTGGCTGGTTTTATATTAATTAAAAAAACGTATCAGAAAAAATATATTTAAAAAAAAAATTCACGCTATTCTCAAAACAGGGTAGACAGAAGACTAGACAATTAAGTCCTTTCGACCCACCATTTTGGGACAACGTGACAGGCGGTGTGCCCCTCGCCGCCTTTATGTCCAAGCAAACAATATAAACTATATAGTTTTTGAAAAAACCTATTAGTACGAGCCTAGGGGATCGAACTCGGGTGTCTTGACTGGAATTCAGATCACCCAAGTACTCCGCAGTCGTAACTTCAACACTGGGATATATAGGTAACGACTTCCATGGACGAGTGGCTTGCGCACCGGTTTTCACGGTGTTACCGGCACTGAGGTTTTAGATTCGATTTCCGGCTGGCCAATGCAGAAAAGCACTTTTTCTACATTGTCAATTCAAATTTTTTAAAGCACCCCTCGTAAAAAATAAATGTACAATACAAGGCTTTGGTGGAAAAATCTCACTTAATTTATCTAAGATCTCTGAGACTGACCAAAATTATCGAAAAGTGGTCTTTCTAGGTCAAGGTGCTTGCTTTAATTTTCTATTACGCAACCACCTTGCAGCGTACACGTTCATGCGCGGCAACGAATATTGGGAAGAAACCCATACGTCTGAGAATTAAGAATATTTTTTCGAGGACGTATGAAGTGCAGCTTTCTCTCAATTCAAGAGAAGCCAAGAGTCGTCCACTCTTGGCTTCTCTTGAATTGAGAGAAAGTTGCTGTCAGCGGGCATTTACAACTGCTACTTTAACGTAACTTTATAGAAAAAAATATATCGACAAAATATTTAAATACCATTCATAGTAACTCAAAACATTATGAAACATATTAAATATATATTTCTTAATATTTCAGGATCCGGAACTCAATTGTCACGAACATTCTCACAATCACAGTCACATGCCAATGACTAAAGGGGATGACGTCACCTCTGCACTACGAGGTCTACTGATTGTGCTGGCCCTTTCTATTCATGAATTGTTTGAGGGTCTGGCTGTGGGATTGGAATCTAGCACCTCCCATGTTTGGTGAGTCACTTTAAAATGCATTTGTCGTTTACTGCCGCACAGCGAAACTAACGTAACTACCTTCATGTACTATAGATGGTGTGGTGGCAAACATATCTTCTCGCCATTTCTTATAGAGGGTAGACAGAGGTCTAGACAATTAAGTGCTTCGACCCATCTTTTGAAATCATTTTTTGGGACATCATGCCAGGTCATGAGCCGTCTTTATATCCAAGCCAATGATATAAATCGTACATATAAAAAATACAAATACACAATATACACATAATTAAGTTTAAAAAAAACTCTATCACTCAGCTATCGTGACTTTATTTGAAAATGTATTTTTTTAACATTGTTACAGGTACATGTTAGGAGCAGTTTCCGCCCACAAACTAGTTATCGCCTTTTGTATAGGAGTAGAATTGATTGCCACGCGAACAAAAACATGGCTCTCTGTAGTCTACATTACCACATTTGCTGTTGTTTCTCCTTTGGGCATTGGCGTTGGCCTCATACTAGTTGGCGGTCAAGGAGCTACCGCCGCAGGAGTTTACTCTGTGGTGCTGCAAGGTCTAGCATCGGGGACATTGTTGTATGTCATTTTCTTTGAAATATGGAAGAGCGACAGGACGGGTATCCTTCAGTACTTCGCTGCAGTCATCGGATTCTGCGTTATGTTTGGATTACAAATGTTAAGTGAGTAAAGATTTTTATCTTAATGTAATATAACACTCCTTTTCTTTCTGTGGCACATAGGCACTTGGGGAAAAATCTTGCAAAATTCAATTGACTAAAGACAGAAATCTCTCTCCATCTCGAAAAATATCAAAGATCAGGAGACAAGAATTCCGAGAGTCGCAGTAGAGTATAAGGTGAAAGCTGAAAGCTGAAGATATCTGCAACTTTTCCGCAGTTTCAGAACAACACATACTCATACTCACACGCACGCAGGCGTGCGTAGGTGTGTACGTGGTTCGATTATGGTGGCTTATTGGTTTTCTTGTTCGTATTTATTGAGTAATAGTACAATACTTGATCAAATTTAACTAAGTTAAACGGGGACGGGTACCAGGGTTTGTTGTCTATGCAGTGTTTCGTACTGCGGCCGCAATTTTGCTTGGTGGCGATTAAATTATAGCCTCTTTAAGCCAGGGGCCTGCACTAAGTAGCCTTACAGACGTTTAACGTTTACAAAAATCCGTTTACTAGACCGAGAAAGTATCTTGGTACGTTAGGCTTAATGCTTCTGGGTCAGAACCACATCCTTTCTAGTGTCACTATAGGCACTTAAGTGTTCCATCTTGGCACTCTGGTATAATAAAGAGTGACTTATTATATACTTATTACAATTAGGTGAAGTGTTAGCTCGTCTTCCTCCTCATTCTATAAAATATATACTATGACTGCACAAAATTTTTTGTATTTTGTTACAGCGGGTCACTCTCACAGCCACGCGCACGGAGAAGGCGGCCACGGCCATTCACACGACAAGTGAACCCTTTCATGGTTATTGTACAAAACAACAAGTGTTTGTTATTTTAAATGCTCCACATTGAGTCAGTCCCATTAGTCACAGAGTATATAAACTGCAGTGTGAAATAGAAAGTGTATGCATAAATGTGATACAGAAATTGTGACATATAGATTGTGATGAACTATAAAAATGCTTAGATTATATAAATCTCTATACAAATAGTACTGCAATTAAGAACTTACAAGAGCTATTCACTCTTTTAGATGCCTTGATTAGCGGCTTATGACATTTTTTTAAACAACTTTTATTAAGAGAAATACTACACCAAAATCGCCATTATAAGTTCTTGATATTCTCAAAATATTCTATGCAGAAATGCTAATTTTATAAAGATATCGACCTAAGTAATTAACCAAGTAATTAAATTACTTATCTTGTTAGATTTTAGATATGACAATTCAGTTTCTTTCGATAATGATACATCCTCAATATACAATATCATAAATGAGAAATTACTTATCTTCTAGCGGATGTTTGTCTTATAATTATGTAGGCACCAATTTTAAGGGGATCAGATGGTAAGATATGGTATGAGAATACATAAAAATATAAATGACTTCCCTATTTATTTACTCTAAGCCAATAATATAACTTACTATTTGTTTCCGGAGAAAGCTTTGATTTTCTGCGTAGGCGCAAGCACGAGCGTATAAATAGACAAAGTAGTACCATTATTGATAGGAATCACAATGTTTTTTTATGACAGCTTTGTAGTTATTATTAACAGGTTATAAAAATTTCTTCAATAATATATCAATTCAAAATATAATATATCAATTCGATATATTATATGTCTACGCGTCGAAACATATGTTAGAAAAGAGATTTATACTATTTTCTAATCGTAATTCTCGTATAGTATATCATTCTAATATTATGATACCCCTATCATAACTATGACTTTAACTTTGTAAATTTGTATGTTTATTATTCGATCCCACTAAAATGGTGGTATAGATTGTTGTGAAATTTGGCACAAATGTAGCTTTTAACTTCGAATTGTAGCATATAGGATATGTTTCGGCTCAGAAAATGGGGGAGATTTGAGGACAGTGTTAATTTTTTAGTTTTCGGAGTTGAACAGGAATTTTAGTCTAGAAATGTACGGATCTTGTGGGAATATTACACGGACGAAGTTGTTTATTTATATTTTAATTGTGTACTTCACTTTCAATATTGTTATAATATTTAGACCTATTGAGAGCCGTGGAAGCCTTGAAAAGCGAGCGAGAAAAATAAAAGCGCTTATTTTATAGAATATGACTGATTCCTATTCGATCCTGAGTCTTAAGTGTATAAAAAAATAAAAAAATATCTTCACGCAATTCCCAATACAGGGGTAGACAGAGGTCAAGTCTAGACAATTAAGTCCCTTTGACCTACCTTCCACCGAAGATATTTTCGGGACAACGTGACAGATGGTGAGCCCGTCGCCGCCTTTATGTCCAAGCCAACGATGAAATTCGTACATAAGTTTTTTTGAAAAACTCATTGGTACTGCCACCTGGGGATCGAACTCGGGTCTCTCGACTCGAAATTCCGACCACCCAACAACTCGGCTATCGTGACTAGTCTTAAGTGTGACCTTAGCATATCGATTTATCTTAGCTTTGTTACAAATATTTCTGGTAAATCTGTCTGGGAGGTATTGGAGTCCGTGCCATCTCTCAAAGAACATTTAAAATTAGGCCGACCAGCAGTTATCTTAATTTACTTGTTAAGGTTACCACTATAGCTACGGAAAAGCTCAAATAAATTGTCAAGGGTCGTGGTGAAAGCATGGGCTTTCAGTTTTATCATTCAATATGGAGCTGAGGCCAGTAGGCGAGTGAGTGACCAACACTCTTGGTATTAGCTTGTTATTCTTTGACAAAATACTGATATCTAGTCACCAATATAGTATGTCTAAATATGTCAATATGAATGTGTAGTGGTTGAGATAACTCTTTCAGTAGTTAAAAAATAAATAAATATCTTCACGCAATTCCCAATACAGGGGTAGACAGAGGTCAAGTCTAGACAATTAAGTCCCTTTGACCCACCTTCCACCGAAGATATTTTCGGGACAACGTGACAGGTGGTGAGCCCGTCGCCGCCTTTATGTCCAAGCCAACGATAAAATTCGCACATAAGTTTTGAAAAACTCATTGGTACTGCCACCTGGGGATCGAACTCGGGTCTCTCGACTCGAAATTCCGACCACCCAACCACTCGGCCATCGTGACTAGTCTTAAGTGTGACCTTAGCATATCGATTTATCTTAGCTTTGTTACAAATATTTCTGGTAAATCTGTCTGGGAGGTATTGGAGTCCGTGCCATCTCTCAAAGAACATTTAAAATTAGGCCGACCAGCAGTTATCTTAATTTACTTGTTAAGGTTACCACTATAGCTACGGAAAAGCTCAAATAAATTGTCAAGGGTCGTGGTGAAAGCATGGGCTTTCAGTTTTATCATTCTGATGAGGCCAGTAGGCGAGTGAGTGACCAACACTCTTGGTATTAGCTTGTTATTCTTTGACAAAATACTGATATCTAGTCACCAATATAGTATGTCTAAATATGTCAATATGAATGTGTAGTGGTTGAGATAACTCTTTCAGTAGTTAAAAAATAAATAAATATCTTCACGCAATTCCCAATACAGGGGTAGACAGAGGTCAAGTCTAGACAATTAAGTCCCTTAAAGCCAACGATAAAATTCGCACATAAGTTTTGAAAAACTCATTGGTACTGCCACCTGGGGATCGAACTCGGGTCTCTCGACTCGAAATTCCGACCACCCAACCACTCGACTATCGTGACTGTGTTAGTAGTTATTTACCTTAAAAAGAATTTTTAATTTTTTGGGCTCTTAAAAGTTTTTAACTTCGTGCTTGAGTTTATATAGGATAAAATTTGTTCCACCACATGTTAATTAGAGCTATTTATGCAGTTAATACATAAATTTACAAAAATGTATTTTGTAAATATAATACAAATTGTTATAAAATTGGTGACATACATAATAATAAGGCGTTTAAGTATTATTTACATAAGATTGATTTTGATTGATAACTATAATTTTAATGTACTTACAATTATTTATGGTCTGTGATATAATTATTATAAAAAGCAGCAAAACAATAAAAGACAACTTTAGTAAATAAGCTTTGAAATAAGCTAAAATATTTATGTAAATTTAAGTATCGGCGGCTAGTGCAAAGTTTAGCATTGTATGATAGTGTCCTTGTATTGTGCTCTTACGAGGTTTTTGTTTTTGATATAAGAGTATTTTTGTACTAATTTAGAAAATACTAAGGAACATAATTGAAAGCATTAATTTGTGTTTTATTAATTAAATTATAAGTCTAAGTGTCTTGTTTTGCATCTCTCTCTGCCATCATTAATAGTAGTAGTAACGACTAGACTTGTGCTTTTGTTTGTCCCTATCAAATCCCGGCAATATTTTATTATTTTAAATAAATAAATAAATATCTTCACGCACCCCAATACAGGGGTAGACAGAGGTCAAGTCTAGACAATTAAGTCCTTTGACCCACCTTCCACCGAAGATATTTTCGGGACAACGTGACGATATAATATATCGCACATAAGTTTTGAAAACCCATTGGTACAAGCCTGCCACCTGAGGTTCGAACTTGGGTCTCTCGACTCGAAATTCCGACCACCCAACCACTCGGCTATCGTGACTGTGTTAGTAGTTATTTACCTTAAAAAGAATTTTTAATTTTTTGGGCTCTTAAAAGTTTTTAACTTCGTGCTTGAGTTTATATAGGATAAAATTTGTTCCACCACATGTTAATTAGAGCTATTTATGCAGTTAATACATAAATTTACAAAAATGTATTTAGTAAATATAATACAAATTGTTATAAAATTGGTGACATACATAATAATAAGGCGTTTAAGTATTATTTACATAAGATTGATTTTGATTGATAACTATAATTTTAATGTACTTACAATTATTTATGGTCTGTGATATAATTATTATAAAAAGCAGCAAAACAATAAAAGACAACTTTAGTAAATAAGCTTTGAAATAAGCTAAAATATTTATGTAAATTTAAGTATCGGCGGCTAGTGCAAAGTTTAGCATTGTATGATAGTGTCCTTGTATTGTGCTCTTACGAGGTTTTTGTTTTTGATACAAGAGTATTTTTGTACTAATTTAGAAAATACTAAGGAACATAATTGAAAACATTAATTTGTGTTTTATTAATTAAATTATAAGTCTAAGTGTCTTGTTTTGCATCTCTCTCTGCCATCATTAGTAGTAGTAGTAACGACTAGACTTGTGCTTTTGTTTGTCCCTATCAAATCCCGGCAATATTTTATTATTTTAAATAAATAAATAAATATTTTAGACAGAGGTCTAGTCTAGACAATTAAGTCCCTTCGACCCACCTTCCACCGAAGATATTTTCGGGACAACGTGACGATATAATATATCGTACATAGGTTTTGAAAAACCCATTGGTACAAGCCTGCCACCTGAGGTTCGAACTTGGGTCTCTCGACTCGAATTCCGATCGCCACTCGGCTATCGTGACTTTTTATTATTTTGAACTTGAATAATAAAAAAATACGTGATAAAACTATCCTAGGCACACCTGCAAAACACACATTTTAAAAAAGAAACATGAACATCCTTTAGATAGTTCTGGAGTCATCGTGTGCATCAACATGACGCGGTAATTACATATAATAGGCTACCGATTTCTTTACATTTTAATATATATTTTCTTTTGATTTCTTCTTCATACACGCACGTCCAGTAACCCGAGTACCTACTGTTCACCTTAAGCAATTTATCCATATTATGGTTTTCGTCTCGCACCTTCATCGTCTTTCTCCCGGCCTACCTCGAGTCCTTTCATTGTTTTGTGTGTGCGTAACATGCACATAAATTAAACTCCAACCTATGAAACTGATCGTTTTTTCTATATATGTACTATATGTATAATGAACATCAAGCAAAGGATCGGCTATATATTTTTTTATTATACGACAATGATTGAATTCATCACATGAAATGATAGCTTCCAAAAATATCTCAAGAAAAAGTATTTAAACCTTACAAGCCAACGCCGACCTCAAGGTTTGTTTTATTTATTTTGTACAGTTGATGGTATTCCAAGAATTCTACCAATATCAGTTTGCAGGGAAGTTTGTGACTTCCCTAAATGTTAATAAAAGGAAAGAATTTTTTTGTGATAACTTTGGAAATTTTGGTGATCAGGTTACTATTTTCAACAATAATAGCTTTAGTTTAAAAGGATTCAATCTCAGACCAAACACCTGATCTAATGTATTGAAGCTAGGACCTAATTAGTGTCGCTAATGGCAATGGCCAAGTTGACAAGTGACGTATGTGAGTAATTTTGAAGAGCGTCTGGATACAAATGATAGGGGAAAGCTATTCGCGGAGTAATAGCATTGATAAATACAGAAAATAGGAGAGTAAGCAACGCGCCACCTTTGGCACGTTGGCAAGCAGATCATGCCATGTAGGTACAGCACTACCTAATGTAACCCGTTGCCATCGTCCACATAGACAACTTTTATACCTTAAAAAATTGTACTTTTAAAAATTTTAACTTTTTCTTTTTAATTTAATTTCGGGGTTGCCATTCTAGACTGATTTTTGAACGTGGCCTGAAATTGTATACATGGGCAGCGTTTTTAATATATAATAAAAAAATAATAAAACTGCGAAACTTAGATCTAGCTGAAGAAGCAGACAGATTATCTGAAGACTTTTAAAGATAACTTCTTTTATTGACGACTTTTGGAGTACAAATCTAAACAATTTTAGGGCATAAATTCATTTTTGATAACTAGACTCAGAAATACTTTTAATCGTCTACTTTAATTGCGGTTGTGTAAATAATGTATAAAAATGTATAAAAATTAAGTCAATTTTGATGGGAGATCAAGGCATAGATAGCAATACAAACAAAAAAACAAGGCATAGATAATACATATATCACTTAGTTTAAGGTTCTGTACCCCAGTATATTATTATACTCTTTGAAGGCCTAAAGGTCTAGATACCAGGCCTTTACACTCCAAAAAAATATATACTCTTTGATTCTATAGTTTTGTGCACAGAGTACATTTGTTCTTTCAGTTATATATGTTTTATCTATGATTAGTTCTGTGGCTGTGGATATAACGTTGTGATTATATTCTCTTTGGCTGTGGAGTATTACAATTACAAACTATATTAAAATAAATACTTTCTGTTTTCTACTCTTAAACTCCTTATTTCTAATCGGAACCCATATATTTCATTACGAATTTATCGAAATACAATATCATTATCTTTTGTAGTTATAACTGGTAATAAATTCTTCCTATTTTGACTCGTCCGTATATGTCTGTTCTTTAATTTATGATAAACAAAATTAAGGAATATATATTTTATAAATTGATTTAGAAAACAAAAATTAAATGAATGAATAGTGAATTGAAAAATGTCAATGTTATTAAATAGAAAGCACAACGTCACTAGCAAATTGATATTAATATATGCAGGTGAAATCATGTCGATTACATAGCCTTACGTTCTAGTCAATCGTTGAAACTTGTTGTGAACTAATGGAAAGTTAGCATTGTATGCAGAACATATCACATTCACTTATAATTTAATCTATCCGAAGACTTCACAGCAGTGTTTAGTTCTGTAGCCGGAGCATCTGTGCCGATTTTTAAAATGAGTTTGTTAATTAGGTCAATTGTATGTTTACCAGTCGTTTCAGAAAGTTAGTGCTTTTAATGTATTACTATTTCTGATGATTTATACGGTTTATGTTTATCACTGAATATTATAAATTTAATAATGTCATTATTGTAAGATTTATGTGTGTCGTTAACTCTTTGAAATTTTGTAATACTAGGATTTAACTTTATAGGTGAGCATCACCCAATTACACGAAGTATGTCTACGTCGGGATTGACCACAGAAGCTCAACTTCAGTACATGCTCCAATGGTTTCAAGAGTTTAGTGAACTGCAACGTGAAGACTTCCTTCCAGTATTGGCTGCAGCTCATGGCAATAGACCAGAGCAGCTAGCAATTACACTCTCCAATCTATCATGCCAAGACAAACCTGTCAGCTTATTTCAATGTCGAGTAAGTCATCCTTGTTTTATACTTTACTGATTTATTCCAAGTCACAATAGCTGAGTATTTGGTTGACCGGAACTTAAATCAAGAGTACTGCGTTTGATCGCCAGGTGGCAGGCTTGTACCACTGGGTTTTTCAAAAAATTATGTATGATTTATATTGTTGGCTTGAACATAAAGACGACAACAGGCTTATCACCTGTCACTTATCATATATCTTGTACTTGTACTCTTTCTACTCCTGTATTGGATTTCTTGGGTGCCGTAAGAGGCGACTAAGGGAGAAGTCTTTAAAATGCAATTAGCTCCCAACAGATAGCAGGATAACCATCTTGAAAAAATACTAGACCAAAATTCAGAACATTGGATGCAGTATCTAAGATACCTGGATTGAAATCCTCTTCCAAGTGGGGAGATTATAGGAAACACATGAATATTAGAAAGTCCTATTGTCTGCAGTGATTTAGTAATAGGGTAGTCTAGTTTGACATTAAGACGGCGACGGGCACACCACCTGTCATGTTGTCCCAAAAATATTTTCGGTGGAAGGTGGGTTGGAAAGACATAATTGTCTAGATTCCTGTCTACCCCTGTATTGAGAATGGCGTGAAGATATTATTATATTATATTTTGTCAAGGTTCTGTCTTTTCTGGAAACAATGGAATTCCTTTTTAGTCTAGGCTCATTAAATTGAAAACTATCACAACTAATAATATTTTTGAAAATACTCATTGGTACATGCTTACCACCTGGGGATTATACTTGGATCTTTTGACCCGACTTCCAATCACCAAACCACTTGGCTTGAAAGAAATAATAAAAGTCACATTGACTTTTGTTATTGTTTTTCTTTGTTCAAGCGCTTATTAAAAATATTATAGCAAGACTTATTTTTGTCTGAATGCAGTTATGTTTAAGTTCATTTTGTATTGCATGATTGAAGTTGAAAAATAATAACTTTTCTCCATGCTATAAAACTTTGTTAAGAAATGTATATCATTAAGACATACATATAATGTACACTTTATGAGTTTTATTGCAAAAACTGCAGTTTCTCATCAAAACATGACCTACGTCATAATTGCCTTGTGCAAAAATTCCTTAAATTATAAGAGAAATTTGAGCAGTTTACACCATTATTCAATCCATTACACCCTAACTGGTTTTTTTGTCTATATATAAAAAAATACATCCATAAAATATAATCCATGTTTCATTTAAATTATTTCAGATAAAATTATTTAATGAATGGTATCCAACATGGACTGAACAAGAAAAAGAGAGACTGATGAAGAAAATATCAGATTTGGACTCCGACTTTAGCAGCAGGCTTAATGAGGCACTTGTAAAAGGAACCGAAAAAAATGGTGATGATAATGGCTTAGACACAAATAATACAGAAAATTCTACAAGTAGGCAAGACACACTAAATGTTGCTGATCTGAATGAAGAAGAGAATAATGAAAATAGTGATTTCTCTACTACGGCTCAAGATAATATATCAATTGAAATAACAGCTGCATCGTAAGGTCATAAATATATGGAGCAATTTTTATTTTATTCTTTAGTATTATTCTTATTTTATTTTTCAAATACAGATACACTTAAAGGAGTTTTTTTGCACTTTATCATCTGTTAATGGTATGTTAATGTATATTTCATTTGCATTGGGATATGTACCTGAAATTAGATATGTTTATGCACATTGTTGGACTTTCATAGATATTTTATTAGAATAGAAAAATATTATTTTCTTAGATTAGAAATGTTTAGGTTGGTTTTTCAGTTAATATTTCCAACTATAAACAACTGTATTATTAAATGGACATAAGTTTTATAATACTATTAAATATAGGTTCCTTAGAAGCACAATAACATTCCACAAATACATTCCATTAGAATTATAAGGACATATTCTATACCTACAAATAATTATACAAAAACAGTTAAAGTCTATGTTAAACACAAATTTCTAAATGACAGTTATGTGATATGTGCATTGCCATAAATATAAAATACCTACATTAATTTAAGTGTACTAGTATTATTTTAGATCTGAAAAATTGTCATTAAAATTAAAAAAAATATATCTTCACGCAATTCCCAATACAGGGGTAGACAGATGTCGAGCCTAGACAATTAAGTCCCTTCGACCCACCTTTCACCGAAGATATTTTCGGGACAACGTGACAGGTGGTGAGCCCGTCGCCGCCTTTATGTCCAAGCCAACGATATTCGTACATAAGTTTTTGAAAAACCCATTGGTACGAGCCTACCAACTGGGGATCGAACTCGGGTCTATTGCCTCGAAATTCCGACCACCCAACAACTCGGCTATCGTGACACAAAAAATTGCCATTCAAAATTGGTTGTGAATGTATTGGTTTGGCCATAACGGTCTAGTTTACTAGGTTTGCCATATCCAGTAAGTATGCTACATTACTAGAACCAAATATGAAATGTATTCAATTACTATAATATCTATCTATATATTTATTTCAGAGGGATGAAAGGAGTACAAAACAAGTGTGCCAAGTCTAGCGTCAGGTGCAGACGGGTATAAATCTTGAGTATACAATCCTTGACACTAAATAATTCATCAAGGTAATATAATGTAAAAATAAAGTACTTATAGATCTTTTACAAAATACATTTACGTTGCAAATTAAGGATAGTACTCAGGATTTCTTCCGAGACCTGACTTCATGTTTGTTTAAATTTTTGTATTTTTATAGATGTAACTTTTATTTAGTGAATATAAGATAGAGAACTTTAATTTATATTTGTAACTTAAGAAAGTGTATTACAGAACTAGATCTGAAACCATTTATTTATTTAAAGACAACAATAATTTTCTGATGAGTAACAGTATTTGATCTCTTGTTCATTGCATCATTAATAACAGTTTGCCACGATATGACTAACATAAGAAATGTTACATTTATATGGTAAATAAAGATTTTTCAAAACCTAAATCTTGCATTTTTTAGATAGAAACAAAATTTTTATCTATCTTTCGTCCGCAGTTTCATCTTCGTGCTTTCATAAAGAAGTAGCCTATGTCTAGCCTAAGCCTGGAGAAAGACTTCAAACTACTAAAACAATTCTAATAGTGCATTAAGAGAAAAACTAAATTCTTAGTGCCTATTAGCAGGTTTAAGAAATGTATTAAAGAAAAACTATAAGATGGCTTATTATAATATAAATGAATATGTTCATAATAGTAACCCCTGGGAATGAGGTGATCGCTCCCAAGCTATTTCTAGAAAATATCACATCACATTTGTATAATACATTATATCGTAAAAAAAATGTTGTCCAATAAAGAGGATACGAAACGGTGGTAGATAAAAAATGACCAACTAACAATAAACGATGTACATTCGTTCTTCTTATGTCCATAAATAAATTATTTGATTTGATTTACTACTTAAAACACAACCTATACCAAAAACAAAATAGCCAAGATTGCTCGTACCGTCTCGTAATGAGGTTCCTTTAAAGGCGAGGAAACAGTTGAAAGAAACGCCTTACAGCCTCTTTTTTGGCTTTGTCTTTTTTAAGATAATACGAAATTATAATAATTTATAAATATAATTTTTTAAGATAAGAATAATAATACGAAATAAAGAAATATACGAAAAAATAGACAAAAGCCACATGAATAAAAATGTAATGAATGCTTAGGGTGGATAGAAGTGGACATAGAGGAGTGATTTAAAATGATCTAGAGATTGCGCCCGCCGAATCTGAAGCGGTAATGAATTCCAGAGCCTAACCGCTTCAACAGAGAAGGATTTAGAATAGAAGGATGTATTGTGGGAAGGAATTTTTAAGGTTAGGTTGTGACCCGAACGAAGAGAGTGGTCGTGGGTATCATGGAGGAACTCAAACCGCTCTTTGAGATAAGGAGGGGTAGCAGGATTGAATAGAACACAGTATAAAAGTGACAGAATGTGAATATTCCTGCGAAAGCGAATTGGCAGCCACTCGAGTTTTTCGCGAATATATTCATTTATGTTATAAAAACCCTTCCTATAAAGATGGTCATTTATTAATTCCCTTAACCTGTTAATAGGCAGGCTTTGCACATTTTCTGGGAGTTTGTTGAAACGGTTACCACCGCCCTTATGTATGTATATATGTATATATATATATATATATATATATATATATATATATATATATATATATATATATATATATATATATATATATATATTTATTTATTTATATATATACAATTAATAAATAAAATAAAAACAATCTGCCGTTAGTAATCTGGACATTATATTTAGTATATTGTGTATTATACATATTATAATTTTTTTATCCCTCAATGTATTATATTTATTTCCGAAATAAAACGCAATGATTTTTAATTTATTATTGAGTTAAGTATTTGATGCATGTGTTAATAGTTTATCACGATGTTTCATTTGTTGTGCCAGACCTGGCCAGTTTACCGATGCGATGACCTTACAGAACCTTACAAAATATTTTGCTTCATTTATTTCGTTAGACGGAGTTAATATACTTTATTACTCGTCTATATATTTAGAACTAAATTCTGTCAGTGACATCGTCTGCACCTTTTCACATAATTTCTTGGAGTAAAATAGCAATCTATATCTTTCGGACCCAATTCAAACTAATTGCTTCACATTTCTTCCACAAATACATGTGTTATTCCCAGATAAAAAGTATCGTAAATGTTAATCTATAAAATATCAAACATACATAACACAACGGCCTCTTAAAGTCCACTACTGGATATATGCTTCTTTCATTAGAGGGATTTGTCATAATTGCCGCGCCTGGCAAGCGGATTGGCGATTGCAGAACCGGACCACTCGCACTTCAGATGCTGCTGCCCATCTCCGGTCTAATTATTTGGGTCTGATATTTTTAGAGATGGTTATCCCGCCATTTATCGGTTGCCATAACGATATTCCAGGCCGTTTCCCTTAGTCGCCTCTTACGACACCCACGGGAAGTAAGGGAGTGGCGATATTCTTAAGTCGTTACCACACAACAGGCAGAATATCAAAGTGGGACATTATTTTTTGGCTATTTTGACATAATTGAGTAACATACTTAATAAGAATAACATACAAAGTTAACGTTCAAATATACACATTTAAATGTTTTATAGCGGTCGTTGTGATGATAATACCTTCCAGTTTGTAGTGAACAAAGTAGGTCGCATTGTTTATCATTATTAAGTTGAAACTAAAATGCATGCTCATTTTGAAAAAATTCACGTTCTGAAAAGAAGGACAGTAAAAATATTTCTCTATTCCTAATGCAGTGGTAGTTGAGTCGAGTACTCAGGTATTTTATTTCTTAATATCTAATTTTAACACATGAGTTAATAGTGTCTTACATAGGAGGCGAAAAACGACTACGGGACTATTAACATATTAACGTTTCTGGAATGAAATATTTTTATTGTTGGCATAACTGTTCGTTCTATAAACAATGGAAAAATAATAATAATAGAGGATAGTAATCTTAATTAAATAAGTAGTGTTCAAATAAATACACGAAATATTTTGAAAAAAATATAACAGTAATATTTGATATACAGTAACTTTATTAAAAAAAATATGCGTAATCCAATTTCAACATGTTACAAATAACAAAAGAAAGCTATTAATACTAAGTATAGTATAATAGGAATCAGTGTTATTTATATGTTTGTTACTGAATTTCTGCACAGGCCTATATGACACGACCCTGATTTATAACTGCTGGGGCGTCATAGTTTACAGATCTTCTCTACCCGCAACCTCTGGCTTTGCTGCCTTAATAAAGTGACAGCACTGCCGCGCAGAATCTCTCCAAAAAATCGATCTGAATTTTCTTGCATCCTTCGCCCCACTTGAATACATCTTTATCATGGTGGTGAAGCTGATGGCTCTATTGTAAGCGCAGGCAAGTTTTGAACCTTGGTCTTAATAGTAAACACAAATGATTGGGATTATCTTTGACATACTTGAATTATTACTTAAAAATCGTTTATTATCGTCGTTTAGTCTTGTCCCTCAGCCTTACAACATTTTTGAACGTGTACGAGTATTGCACGTTCAATATCTTCCATACTAATAACCTTATACTTCAACAAGTATAAATATTGAAGTTTAAGTATAGAGAATGAAAGATTGGGAATGCAATTCACTAACTGAGACGACAGTAGGACATGCTCAACGTGGCAGGTGCTGTTCCTCATCTCCCGAACATATAGCAAACGCACCACCAGAAAAAAATCGTTCTCTTTTTCTCTCCTTTAATTGCTTCTATCTATAATCTTCCTCGTAGCAACTTTACAGTCCGTTCTAAGTAATAGGCTGTCGATCAAGGTGTCGATGTGGATCATCGAGCCCAGTCCCTGACGATCAAGATGTGGCGGTACCCACAGGTAGTGAGAATTGCCCTGAATAGCAGATGTTTTCTGTGTTCGCGGGTGTGAGTGCGCTTCGCGCTCTGAGGCGTCAGCGGATGGGGTGCGTAGCGCGGGTACCAGAACTAAGTGCATGATCAGTGTTGCTTAGTGAGATAGAGTTATAAGAGACCGACGCTGGTTCTGATGTGTATGCTGAAGTTCTATCTTGATTAGTGTCGATGAGTATATTACGCAGGCGACGTTTGGACATTTGCGTGGTATGTATCGTACAGTCGATTATGTTAACTTTTTACTTACTATAGATTAGATTAACTTTTTCAAAAAAGCGCCGGGAAGTGTCTTAGAAAAATTTCGTAGTTGTAAGTATTTTACAGGCGCTGTGGATATCGATGTTGCGCTGAAACCTCCACGCTTCGGTGGCGATGCGCAGAAAACTATTTTAAATGCATTGAAGCGATTCAATGTGTGGTCTTACGTAGGCTGTATATACACGGTTTTGTTTCTTAGGTATATTTTGCTTTTATTGAATATTAGGGGACGAAATTGGGTTGCTTTTATAGGATAAAAAGACATATAACCGAGTGGTTAGTTAGTCACGACAACCGTAGGCTTGGACATAAAGACGGCGACAGGCTCACCACTTGTCACGCTTTCCCAATATATCTTCGGTGAAGGGTGGGTCGTAACGACTTAATTGTCTTTAGACAATTAAGACAGAGGTTTACCTCTGCAAAAATCATCGGTGTTACTTACAGTTACATAAAAACTTTTCTTTTTTTAGATATTTGGAACACGTATATTATATTTCAAACTTCTCTCGAATTCTTGCGGCATTTCACATATTTTTTTGTGTGATACAACAAGATACAAGATACAACAACTCAGTCGAAAACCTGACCAGCAGTGGCGAAATTTCGCCGCAGCTCCAAAAAATGTGGCCAGACAGATTAAAGACCTGTATAAAAGCCAAAGGTGGCCATTTCGAATAGAATATGTTTTAAATTTTTTGCTGAGACTAATAAATAGGTAGGTATAAATTTTAAAAATATTACAGGACTTCATAAAAGACGTCACGATAACCAAGTGGTTAGGTGGTCGGAATTTCCAGACGGGAGACCCGAGTTCGATCCCCAGGTGACAGGTTCGTACCAATGACTTCGCTAAATTTATTTTTTTATTATATACTTATCGGCGGACTAGGTAGTTTGTTTTTGGTAGCCATAGGAACGATTAAAGGTGTACTATTAACGTGTACACTAGTGGAATGAGCGGCGAAATGGTTTAACCATATCGCTATGATAGTGTGTCCATATGCTATATCTATTGTGGCCTTTATACCAGGAAAGTGATAGAGCTTTATATATAGCTTACATCAGACTATGAAAAAGCATTCGATACAGTATCGCACTTTAATATTTGGGGAACGCTAAAAGACCAAGGTGTAGAAAATGTATACATGCATATAATAAAAAGTAATTATAGTAACAACACAGGTAGAGTAAAATGGAAAAAGTCGGTCAAACTATTCACAGCAATTCTAGAGTTTATAATGAGAAAATGACTATGGTAAATGTTCTCAGAAAATGCTAGAAACGAAAAAAACTCGAATCCAATTTTTTTTATTAAAATAAAATAAATAAACATCTTCACGCAATTCCCAATGCAGGGGAAGACAGAGGTCAAGTCTAGACAATTAAGTCCCTTCGACCCATCTTCCACCGAAGATATTTTCGGGACAACGTGACAGATGGTGAGCCCGTCGCCGTCTTTATGTCCAAGCCTACGATATGAATCGTGCATAGGTTTTTTGAAAAAAAAAATCCATTGGTACGAGCCTGCCACCTGGGGATCGAACTCTGGTTTCTCGACTCGAATTCCAATCACTCAACCAATCGGCGATCTTTTTATTATTTTCTTTAATTAACGTACAATTGTGAGCTATTTTTAATATTTACTTGAAAAACATAAGATTACATGTTAGATTAATAAACAAAAAAATTGCAAATTGAAATACATTGCTATAGTTAACAAAGAAATAAATTAATATAGTTAATATTTAATAAGACATCTACAATATTTGGAAAAATAGTTGAATCTTTAAATTTAGGTATCTACCTATTCATTGCTATTCATTGTGTAAATGCATAAGTTGTAGATCTTTTCGATACCTACAACTTTGCCATTTAACTTTTTTCCATAGGACTTATAGTTTTGCTGGAAATCGAGACAAACCGTTTTAATCCTTAAAATTCACCCCCTTCCACTTCCCGACCTCAGATCGCCCCTAAATTATTTTTCCTTTAAATTTTGTTATATGCTTTTCTCTTTACAATGGGAAACTCATCCTACTATTTTTTTTCACTTTTTGCAATTTTTCAGGACTTCACCTGACTGGTCTATTACATTATTTATGAAACAATATTTTCGTACAGCTATGGTGTGGGTGATTGTATTTTTTCAGCTATTTCATGTGCATTATAATCCAATCCATATATTCACTGACTCGTGTATACACCCCGGGCCAGTTTTGAGTTCCGCATGGTGTGGGCCCATATGAAACCACTCCGATTACGATCCAGTTTTCAGCTGAAGGCATTCGTGCCATCAGTGGGCCTCCGGAGTCACCGCGACAAGAGTCTTTGCCCAGCAAGCCTCCAGCACATATCTGTTTTTTAGTTATCTTTCTATTAGCTGAACCATATGTTTTTTCACAACTCATATTGTCAACAACTGGCAAACGAACCTTAAGTTTTATTTCCGATTCTGAATCTGAAATGTAAAAAAGTTTCGGTTATAAGAAAAAGAAAGTAAGCACTTATAATATTCGAAAACCGAATATATAAATCTATCAAGTAAACCAGTTTTCGGGTTCCTGTAAAACGCTTCGCTGTAGTTCAACCTGTTATTAAAATAAGTAAAAATAGTAATCTTTGATGATAGCAACGGTTACCCTGCGCTTATATTTTTCGTTACGTTGTCAGCATATAAAACAAATTGCATATTTATAATAAGCGGTATACATGTTACTTCCACAACTAGATAAATGGTTGCTGCGCTAAAGTCACACAACTCATGGCCACGGCCATTAGTTACTTTTTAAAGTCATGCGATAGACATTTTCAAAAATTAGCAAAGGTGCGGTAATATAGAAAGTAAGAAATTAAATTATTTATTGGACCAGTATAAAGAGATAACACACAAAGGAACAAACAGTAATTTTTTTTTTTTATTTTATTAGGGACAAAAAACAACTACAATATATGATACACACATAAAATTTGCTGCGTTAAGGTTGTAATAATATTGCAAACTACTACATTATTAATTAAACAAAATAAGGAAAAAAATATATGTATATACAAAATACAAAAAAAAATATATGTAAAATTTAAAACAGCTTTGTTTTAGACAGAATTTAAGAGTTATTTGATCGATCGAAACAATATTTATTGATTTCGAGACTCATAACGCAGTCATCAAATGATACTAATGATTTGACTTTTCTGTTTTAATTCGCGCTAATTTATCTTAGCCGTAAGCCGTATTAAATGTAATTCCTGGACCAGATTTCTGTCCAGTTATGTTTGCTTAGCTTTGCTTGTAATGCTGTAAATTGCAATAGGTGTACAAACATATATTAGGAAAATCTATCATAAAAATTATACTCATTATTATACAGATGCCAGAATGCTCTAAATGGCATAGCATTGTTCCGAATATTAAAATTATTGTTGGTCTAGTATTATTAACTGGAGAAAATAGTATACTATTGAAGTGGCAACTTTAATTGAAGAGTTGCACAATTATTTCAAGTTTCTCGTAGTCACTGTTTCCCGTAAAGTTAAGACTCTAGCAATCATAGAGGAGCTGTCAATAAGGTGGCAGGCTGTCTTCCCAATATATGATGTTATTAGTTACATATGACTGTCATGTTTTATGTTGAATAATTAAATTATACTTCAGACTACATTTATTGCATTATTATTAATATTGTATTAACTTACCATTTTCCGTTTTCCCCCATCCAGCTACTTCCACGTCATATCCGGCAAAACTATTGGATAATTGGTCATACTTAATTGGTAAACAAATTGGTTTGATAAAATCTGAAAAAGTTAAAAATAAACATACTTAACACTTCACTAACACTATCAACATAAGTAACACTTCCTACCTAAGTTCACAAACTATGAAAGTGCTGAACGTTACAGACGTTATATATATTAGGTGTGCCATAGATATAAACAACCGAGATCTATCAATCGCTGTTGGCCACTGCTGCTTTACGACAACGCAAGATCACACACTGTACAACAAACAGCCACTAAGTTATATGAGCTACAATGGGAATGTCTGCGACATCCACTGTTCTCCCCGGACCTTGCGCCAACAGATTACCGTTTTTTCCGGTATTTGGACAACTTCTTACAAGGAAAAAAATTCAACTCCGATGCGGCAGTCCAAACCGCCTTGAAAGAGTTTAATTGATTCTCACCCCCATCGTTTTTATTAGTAAAGGGACCAATGAACTACCTATGAGATGGCAAAAGTGCATAGATAACAACGGTGCATACTTTATAAAAAATTACTATATTCCTTCCGTACGAAACGCCAATTTATACACACACATATATATATATATATATATATATATATATATATATATATATATATATATATATATATATATATATATATATATATATATATATATATATATATATATATATATATATATATATATATGCACTTTAGCCTTATGTATAATATATATTTAATAATAAAGACATATATTTGTAATGTAGTATGTGTACATGTACATACATACAAGACGGCCTATTAAAGTCCACAAAGTTTACCACCTGTCAAGTTGTCCTAATAATGTCTACCGCAGTATTGGGAATAGCATGAAGTAGTACATCTAAGCAGCAGAATGAAGTAGACTGCTTGACTGAGTAATATAATGGTCTCACACTGGATGGAAAGAAGTGTGTAGGGATCGTGACACTTGGCGATCTGTTCTCTCTGGCTACCCCGTCAGGGATTGTGCGTGAAGATAAATAAATAAATAAACACTGGATGGGTGATATAAGCAACATTGACTTACTCTTTACTCCATTATAAGGACGGTAACTCATCTCCGGCTCTTACATAAATAGGCGTCGGAAACCATTACTATCAGGTGTGCCGAATCTACAATAATACCAATAGGTAGATTGGTACTTACCGGTAAATGTAACACTCTTAGAAAGTTTCAAAAGTGCAATGTCGTCTTTGATCGTTGTCAAATTTATTATAACCTTCGTGTACCATAATTTCTGAAATATCGACATCCAGTGCACTTGGGCTACAATACCCTTGGAAGCAATCTACAGGACTTGAGACATTCCATTCACCAAGTCGAACCTGGGTTCTGTAAACGGAATTTTTTTTTCTTTGCACACTTTTGAATTTATTATTATTCACAATTTTTTAACAGTGGTAGAGCCACGTATCAGCTTTTGTTGTTGCATGAATGGGCCGGCTCGACCGGGGAATTACCACGACCTCACAGAATACCGGCGTGAAGTAGAAGTCTCTGCGTTTCGTCTGGTGAGTGCAGGTAACCGTAGGCCCACCCACCCCCTTCTTTCCCAATTCGGGGGGAGGGCACTCTAGGGCCGGCAACACATCTGCTATGCCTCTGGTATTACGGGTGTTCCTGGGCGGCAGTAATCACTTACCATCACGTGAGCCACCTGCCCGTTTGCCTCCCTTTTCCATAAAAAAAATTACAAATCATGATTAAGATTAACATCATATATGCAAAGTATTTAAAACCACACCGAATTGAGTACTCAATACCTAGATGCATACCTCGGATGCATGTAAGAAAAAAAATTATGAATTTGAAAGAAGCGTAAGAATTATATAAGGATAGTGACATTTGTTTTCTCTGGCTAATCCGTCAGGGACTCTAATAGGAATTTGCTCACGTGTTCAAAAGTAAAAATTAATATCTTCATGCAATTCCCAATACACGGGTAGACAAAGGGCTAGTCTAGACAATTAAGTCCCTTTGACCCACCTTCCACCGAAGATATTTTCGGGACAACGTGACAGGTGGTGAGCCTGTCACCGTCTTTGTGTTCAAGGCTACGATTTAATTCGTACATAAGATTTTGAAAAATCCATTGGTACTAGCCTGCCACCTGGGGATCGAACTCGGGTCTGTTGACTCGAAATTTCGACCACCCAACCACTCGGCTATCGGGCCATTCAAAAGTAGGCCACTTTTATTTTATTCATTTTCTTCATCATTCATTCAACTTAATCAAACCATCGAAGGACGTCCTTATCTATTTTTGTGTTGTAAGAAAGCTTAGCATAACACAAACTACGTCAGCACTATACACTAAATTTAAAAGCCCCTCCGCGTCCTTCAGTTATACCAAACCAGTCCTACAAAATGTACAGTATTCCAGCGACTATTTAACTAAAAGTGACTTACATTTTCCACGTTTTCGGTAATTCTGCTCCTTTGATGCAATGAGCAGCAGTGAGAACATATCTTGGTGCTATTAATACTCCGGCACAATAGAAACCAAAACCTTTTGCTGTAAGTTATACAGATAAGAAAAGTGTTTATTGCAATCCATTACAATACATAGTTCACAATTATGAAATATATTTACTTTTTGTTTAACAGTGGTAGAGTCACGCATCAGCTTTTGCTTTTGCATGAATGGGCTGGCTCGACCGGGGAAGTACCATGACCTTACAGAATACCGGCGTAAAGTAGAAGTGTAACAAAGTTCTGCGTTTCGTCTGGTGAGTGCAGGTAACCGGTGGCCCACACCCCCTGCCCTAATTATGGGAGTGTGTGTCCCCAATTCTGGGGGCACTCTAAGGCCGTCAACGCATCTGCTATGTCTCTGGTATTGCGGGTGTTCATGGGCGGCTGGTGATCACTTACCATCACGTGAGCCACTTGCTCGTTTGCCTGCCTTTTCTATAAAAAAGGTGGTGAGCCTATCGTCATCATAATGTCAAAGGTAAGGATATTTTTAGACGTAAACATTTATAAATATTAATAAATGTTTAAATATATATAGTCGAGTGGTTGGGTGATCGGAATTCAAATCTCTTTAGACCCGAGTTTGATCTCCGGATAGTACCAATGGGTTTTTTTCAAAAACTTTTACAGCTTTGGCTTGAAATAAACACGGTGACGAACTCACCACCTGTCACTGTCCCAAAAATCTGTGGAAGGTGGGTCAAAGGACTTAATCGTCTATACCTCTGTCTACCCCTGTATTGAGAATAGCATCAAGATATTTATATTTATTTATTTACTTATTAAAAAAAAAAAATCCATTGGTACTAGCCTGCCACCTGGGGATCGAACTCGGGTCTGTTGACTCGAAATTTCGACCACCCAACCACTCGGCTATCGGGCCATTCAAAAGTAGGCCACTTTATTTTATTCATTTTCTTCATCATTCATTCAACTTAATCAAACCATCGAAGGACGTCCTTATCTATTTTGTGTTGTAAGAAAGCTTAGCATAACACAAACTACGTCAGCACTATACACTAAATTTAAAAGCCCCTCCGCGTCCTTCAGTTATACCAAACCAGTCCTACAAAATGTACAGTATTCCAGCGACTATTTAACTAAAAGTGACTTACATTTTCCACGTTTTCGGTAATTCTGCTCCTTTGATGCAATGAGCAGCAGTGAGAACATATCTTGGTGCTATTAATACTCCGGCACAATAGAAACCAAAACCTTTTGCTGTAAGTTATACAGATAAGAAAAGTGTTTATTGCAATCCATTACAATACATAGTTCACAATTATGAAATATATTTACTTTTTTGTTTAACAGTGGTAGAGTCACGCATCAGCTTTTGTTGTTGCATGAATAGGCCGGCTCGACTGGGGAAGTTCCACGACCTCACAGAATACCGCCGTGAAGCAGAAGTCTAACAAACTTCTGCGTTTCGTCTGGTGAGTGCAGGTAACCGGAGGCCCACAACCCCCCCCCCCAATTATGGGGGGGGGGGGGATTGTGTGTCCCCCAATTCTGGGGGGCACTCTAAGGCCGGCAACGCATCTGCTATGTCTCTGGTATTGCGGGTGTTCATGGGCGGCGGTAATCACTTACCATCACGTGAGCCACTTGGTCGTTTGCCTGCCTTTTCTATAAAAAAAAATTGATGTCATAACATCAAATTTACGGATGGAATAAAGATCAGATATATATAGTAAGATATATAGATCATCAGATACATAGATAGCAAGCAAAGAATCAACATGGAACTGGTCTGACTCGCAGGTACAACTCTTCGTGCCCGCAACACGGTGTTACACAACGCAGACTCTCCAGCATGAGTTCGTTTTTTTTAAATGAAACTTTATAGTTAAAATACGAATAAGTGGTATTACAACAGAAAATTTCTTAAAATAACTTACGCTTGTCATAGCGAATAAGAGCCAACCAGGGATGCTCATCAAGATCAGCGGCAGAGCCTCCTACTACTTTATCGTCGCTTTGAATGCCGCATGTTTTGCTATCTGGTAATAGGGCGTTAAAAAAATCTTTTCGAAAAAAATGCGGTGGACAGCAAACCTGCAAAAATATTTTTTTATACCTTCATGCATTTCTGTCTCTGTTCTGCTTTTGTCTAGACAATGAAGTTCCCTTTCGACCCACTTTTCTCCGAAACTGTTGGAGAAAACATGACAGGTTTCTTACAGTGGTAGAGCCACGCATCAGCTTTTGCTTTTGCATGAATGGGCCGGCTCGACCGGGGAAGTACCATGACCTTACAGAATACCGGCGTAAAGTAGAAGTCTAACAAAGTTCTGCGTTTCGTCTGGTGAGTGCAGGTAACCGGTGGCCCACACACTCCCCTCACTCAGTGGGCACTCTAAGGGAGGCAACGCATCTGCTATGCCTCTGGTGAGCGTGAGCGGATTTCTTCTGCTTTCGCAGGTATCGGGCCTCGAGGCAGGCCTCATTGCCCGGACATCTTCTCAGGGGGCTGCTGCTCCCCCGGTCCTGGGTACCGCTTTCTGCGGTATATGTGTAGAGATGTTGCGTATTTTACGCCATGCGTCGGGTCTTTCACTCTTCCCCGTCCTCCCCCTCAAGGAGGGGGTTGCCTCTGGTATTGCGGGTGTTCATGGGCGGCTGGTGATCACTTACCATCACGTGAGCCACCTGCGCGTTTGCCTCCCTTTTTCTATAAAAAAAAGGTGGTGAGCCTATCGTCATCATAATGTCAAAGGTAAGGATATTTTTAGACGTAAACATTTATAAATATTAATAAATGTTTAAATATATATAGTCGAGTGGTTGGGTGATCGGAATTCAAATCTCTTTAGACCCGAGTTTGATCTCCGGATAGTACCAATGGGTTTTTTTCAAAAACTTTTACAGCTTTGGCTTAGAAATAAACACGGTGACGAACTCACCACCTGTCACTGTCCCAAAAAATCTGTGGAAGGTGGGTCAAAGGACTTAATCGTCTATACCTCTGTCTACCCCTGTATTGAGAATAGCATCAAGATATTTATATTTATTTATTTACTTATTAAAAAAAAAGCCTTATTTACCCTTAATTCATTTTCTGTGGTGTTACACTTTAAATCATTCACTAAATTTGTACTGTTGATTACCAATAGTGCACCCAGACATTGCTTTATGTCAACACACTCTACTTTGTTGTTGCATGTTTCTGTAACCGAAATAAATCTATTAGCATCAATCTTCAAACTAACAATGGTCTAAAATAATTTAATATAACAATATGAAGACATTTATTTGTTTCATTTTGACGCCAACTGCAAGTCACGGTCTGTCTCCAGGCTATAAAGTCTGTACTATGAAGAAAAATATATACATTTTAGTTAGTAAAATATCTTCACGCAATTCCCAATACAGGGGTAGACAGAAGTCTAGTCTAGACATTTAAGTCCCTTTGACCCACCTTCCACCGAAGATATTTTCGCGACAACGTGACGAGTGGTGAGCTCGACGCCGTCTTTATGTCCAAGCCAACGATGTAATTCGTAAATAAGTTTTTGAAAAACTCATTGGTACTACTACCTGGGGATCGAACTCGGGTCTCTGTACTCGAAATTCCGACCACCCAACCACTCGGTTATCGTGAATTTAGTTAGTGATGGAAAAATGCATCTTTCATAAATATGTATACATATATACATACTCATACATACATGTCAGCCTGTTAAAGTCCCCTGCAGGACATAAGCCTCTCCCATGGGGAGCATTTGCCATAATCGCCACGCTTGGCGAGCGGACTGGCGATCGCAGTACCAGACCACTTGCACCTCAGACTCTGCTGCCCATCTCCAGTCTGATTCAGTCTGGTCTGATTTTTTGAGATGGTTATTCCGCCTTCTATCGGTTGCCATAATGATATTCAAGGCTGTTTCTCTTAGTAGCCTCTTACGACATCCACGGGAGGAAAGGGAGTGGCAATATTCTTACGCCATTACCACACGGAATATAATTATGTATACAGCAGTTTAGCCTAAATAGGTAAGGGATACCGTTAAAAGAATACAAAGAGCTTTTCTACTGTTCGTTTTAATGTCTATCAAATATGCAGTGATTTCGCAGAATATGTTTTATTTTCTTCGCAATTCCAACTTGAGTACATAAACACTTAATAATGTTGACAAACAAAGCTAATTAAACTTGTCGGTACGTCGAATATTTCTAAAGTGGCAACTGTGATATGTCACACATCCACTCTGACGCAACACCGGGTTCTGGTGCCATAAAAGACGGTGGACGGTAAGCATTACAGAAGATTACACGATACGCCGTCCTGCTGCTCACGTGTTCCAAGTGTTCGGTGGAGTGTCTTAGTTTAATATGTGTAATAAGGTGTTCTGAATAAGATAGCGATTATATTTCAGTTATTTGTTACATTATAGTCAACCGATTAAGAACAAAAGTAATTTCTCGCCCGATTACTCACGCCTACGTAGATCTGATCGTGGAACTTCCTATCAACAAACGAGAGTCTTCAAACTTTTTATGATTCGTTCGGTCGTTATTTACCAAAATAATGTTCGAAAACCCAAAGCTTAGTCAGATGACGCTGAGCGTGTATGTGTGACTTAACTTGCATTGGGTAAAAACAGTTTTTAAGTTCGCACATATTCTCGAATAAGCACTGGATTTACAATTCACTAAATTCATTTAAAACAAAGATTTGGTGCACTTTAGGGGGGTACTAAATTAACAGTTTTCTTTCACATTCATCGTTATAGTCTGAAAAAGTACACTCGAGGTCATAGATCTCTCCAGTACGGTAGGGTTAGTCCCAATTGCCATACTTGGTAAGCGGATCGCAGCATCAAAAACCTTGCACCACAGACGCTGCTGCCCTCGGTCTCCACTAAAGTACCCAGACTCGAGACAAAGCACTAAAAGTGATTTTCTACATTGACCCGTCCTGGAATCTAACCCGGGACCACAGAGCAGGCGACACCATAGGAACCGGTGTGTACGTCACTCGTCGAACAAATTGTGTTGTTAAATTTAACAATTAGAAACAAAGGTTTTTACCATAACTGTGTCATGCTATAATAAACCTTTATAAAAATTTTATTTAACAAATTTCTTGAACCTGTTAATAGATAGGCTTTGCACATTTACAAGGATCTTTTTCTTGTGGAAGCGTACAAACCAACCCATGAACGAGTAACTTACAGTATGGAGTCTAGTATCTGACGTTACAAACATGTGTCTGTAATGTGTCAAGTTCATGACACATGAATGGTTCCTGGAATAAACACTATGTATTCTTAAAAAAAATATTGGCGCTTCATTGTAGTTTTGAATCAAGGGTTATTCCATGAAAAACAATTGAAGTTGTTATTCTTTCCCATTTATAACATTGGTGGCACCAATTGGTGGGACCAACTTTGCCAGACAATTAAAGACCTATTATCGCTTACGATAACCGAGTGGTTGGGTGATCGAATTTCGAGTCGAGAGACCCGAGTTCGATCCCCAGATGGCAGGCTCGTACCAATGGGTTTTTCAAGTACTTATGTACGAAGCGTGAAACTTATGTACGAACTTATGTCGTTAGCGTGGGCATTAAGACGTAAGCTCTTGTAAAGTGTTTATTGACCTAACGGGTGTACGGTGCTAAAGAAGGCGATATCTAAGATAGACGGTCTGTAGTTTGATTCCCTGGTGGCACGCTCGTACCAATGGGTTTTTTCAAAACCTATGTACGATAAATATCGTTGGCTTGGACATAAAGACGGCTACGTGTGACCTTGTGACGTTGTCCCGAAAATATCTTCGGTGGAAGTAGGGTCAAAGGGACTTAACTATCTAGAATAGACTTCTGTCTGCCCCTGTATTGGGGGGAATTGTGTGAAGATATTTAATTTTTTTATCACTTTTAATTTTTTATCACTTTTACTTATTTAATTTTTTATCATTTGTTCGGTTAATTTTAAGCATTAAACGTTCATTCTGGTGTATTGACGTGTTTATTGAGCCATGAATTGAATGACTCAGCGTAATATTCTGTTCACAATGGTTAAGATCAAAGTTTTCAATAGCAAAATATTCTTATTAAACTGCACCATATTTGGGGAATCGTATATGACATTACGCTACTCTTACATAAGCAATGTAGAAAGGAGGTTTAATGTTTTACTTTTCTAATACGTATTTGTTTAAACATCCACGAAAGAAAAGCCTTGTGACTAATTTATGTGTAAATTTAAGAGATACCCGATTAAAATGCATGAACAGTAATGATAAATAATCATAATTAAAAAAATATTTAAGTGTTTGTAACCCAAGTTGTAGTAAACAAGACACTAAAATATTCAAATAGTTTTAAAAATATATTTATTCTTAAATTTTTAGACAAAAACTTTTTGATTGAAATCATATAAATATCACAAAATTATTAAAATTACGTGCATATTATTTCTTAATTCGTATATTATCTTTATACTACAACATGATGCTATATGGGTACAAAAAGTAAACAAAAATTATTTTTCAATCATATACATCTTTTAGTCGTTTTTGGTCATAATTGCAAGATGATCCGCAAACTTGAATAACGGTCAGAGCAACAAGTTATGGAGAGAGAGAAAGAGAGCCTATATTCTTAAACTTATTTGAAATATTTAGTAATAATGTCAAGAACTGGGGTATAATGGGTTCTATGACACAATAAATACATATATATATATATATATATATATATATATATATATATATATATATATATATATATATATATATATATATATATATATATATATACACACTGAAAGCTTATTAATTAGTAACATTTGTTTACATACCTGCAGCTTGACTTACAAGTGCCGCCATTAGGAAGCTCATGGCACTTATCATATTGAATGTTTTATCCATATTATTTAATATTTCGTTTGTAAATGTATTATTCTATTAACAATAAATGCAACAACAATAAACAACTCGCATAGGTACACTGGGTTGAAAAGTTTATCACCGTTACTCATAACAAACAAACAGAAATATATATATAATTTTTATAATCTATAATTTCGTTGCATACGTGATCCAAGAACTAACTTACAATACCAACTAAGACTATGAGAAGGTTATGAGTGTTGGTTTGGTTCAGATCATAATGACGTAACTTAATGCTACGGCTACACTATCGCGATAAAGCGAAGTTTCGCAGTCTGCGTACTGGGTAGTAAGAATTTAAAGGAAAGGTGGTAGACCTTTCTTTTCGTGAAAAATCACGAAAAGCGGCCAAGGGAAAAACCTTAAAAATGTCAACTGCTATCGATAGATATAATAATCTTGAAAAGTACCTCACTACTACACACAATTCTCTAAAGTAATTATTTAACGTTATTTTTTTCACGCATATAATTATAATTTTTTTCACGCATATTCCCTACACTGGAGCAGAAAGAGTTACAAAAAAATTATAACTAATGAAATAAATTCGCAAATAGTACTCAGTAAAATAATATTTCATCATAACCTAAGAAATAAGATAAAAATTGAGGACCGAAAACACAGAACTGGTTATGGCAAAAAGAGTATAATGTCTGAGGGAGCGCAACTCTTCAATAATTTGCCTAATGAGAGTAAAGATTGTGTGTCTATCAATGTTTTCAAAGAGAAACTTAAAATGTATATGTCGGCGTAGGGTAGGCCACATGAGGCAACTTGTTGCTAAATCCGTCTTGAGCCATATCAGAAAACTGATCTAAATGGGTGGAAACGCAGAAAATCCGATACAGGAGGATGACCGTTCACACTGCCGTCCGTTTCGTAACTTAAGACACTTTATATCAGAAGTCAAATGACATTGACAACACATAGTAGTCAAATCCGTTCTGTAACTTCCTGTGTCGACCCCACTCAAGCGCTATACTTGCACGTTTCCGAAGACTTTTAATAGATGGCGTTGTAACCAAAATTGTTGCCTTATCTTGATTCTGCGACATATATATCCAAAGATATTTATTAAGCATCTGTTCGAATCCAGCTAGTTAAACCATATCATATTATAAATTTCTGTAATCTCATTGTATGTGAACCTATGTTCTTTATGAGTAATAAATTATCTTTAAACCTAAACCTAAATATTCATATAAATAAAAAAAAACTATTTCTCATAACATTGAATGATAGATATTACATTACTATAACATTCGATTCTAATGTAATGTTACAATAGCCGAGTGGTTGGGTGATCGGAATTCGAGTTGAGAAACTCCAGTTCGATCCCCAGGTGGCAGGCTAGTACCAATGGATTTTTTCAAAAACCTATGTACGATTCATATCGTTAGCTTGGATATAAAGACGGCGACGGGCTCACCATCTGTCACGTTGTCCCAAATTATCTTCGGTGGAAGGTGGGTCGGAGGGACTTAATTGTCTAGACTAGACCTCTGTCTACCCCTGTATTGGACATATGTGAAGATATTTTTTTATCATTTAAAGTTAGATATAATCTTCATCGTATCCAAATTCATATTAAGATCTCCCTGTTAACACCTCCTTGGAAACACGGACGAAGCCAAGCTACCCTAGCAATCCTGCCATTAGAAAAATATCGTCAACAAATCGAAGGTAGAATGGAAGGATGATTTGTCATTGCTGTTTATTTGTAATACAGAAGTTGGAAGATTTCTTTTCGGGCTGCGGTGAAATCTTTTGTGGATATCACATTTTTACACAATTAGATGAGTTTCGACAAAGGCAGTACTTTGAACTCGTATAGATTAGTACAGACATCTCAACACCGCAAAATATCGAATAGCTCCCGTAAAAACAATTTGGCTTCCATAATTACTACGTATATTAATAATGTTGCTCATACAGTTCGTTGTAAACGAAGACGAAGTTTTATTGCGACAAAACAACGAGGTTCCCGCGATAATGTAGCTGTAGCACAAAAGTGGCTCATAATTTGTATCGAAGTTGGACTACTTAAAATATTTTGTCGCGTTCGCGTTATACGAATCGTAATATGAGTAAAAAAGAGAGAACGAGGCAATATGAAGACGAGTTTCTTAATAATTGATATTTATTTACGTGACGCAGAGAGAAAGTGAGATTATAACGTACATCGCACAGTCCGATCCGCTCACAATTGTTTTACCTCTGACATCTGTCAGTACATCTTCACAATAGGTTAGGTTGTTATCAAGCTTTATTATTTTTCGTTTGTGTGGGTAATAACCCATAAAAAATGTGCTAAATAATAATTTAGCACATTTTTTGTCAATGTGGCGACAGAACAGGAATATTTGCATGAAGCCTGTTGGGGCTTTTTTTACCAGTTTTAAAATGTTCGACAATGTGTAGCCGCTAAGACATATGTGTCAAATCGTCTTACCATAGGTTCCCACCGTGACTTAATGTACTTATAGTACAAAATAGTGTTAAACAACTACTGAATAAACCTGTGTCTAATATTCCAAGATACAAACTATGAGATCTGCCAAAATTGACAATTAAAACTGAATCACATATAGAAGGTAACCTTATCTGCCGGATTATGAAAGTTCAGTTATTTAATAAAATTATAATGAAAAAATTAAGCTGTCATTCAAAATAAAAGGAAGCCGTAAAATATTGTTGCTTAGATACATTTTGAAGTTACTCAATGTACAAGAATATGAAATATTAATTAAATAAAACAATTTGATGGTACCCCGAAAATAAAATTACAACAAAAAGAAAATTTAAATTAAACATAAGCACAACAGGTGGCCTAGCTTAATTTTCCAATATGGACCGTCGATTTAAATGCCCATATTTTTTGTACATAGTACTCGCGTTTGTACAGTTTTAGATTGCGGAAACTTACGGTTCATGAGATACATTTATTTCAACTTTTAAGTTTTCCATACAAATTTGCAAATAACAAGTCAATTGACGTGTCAAATAAATTTGACAACTGATTGTCAAACGTCAATTACTTCACTTTGCCCTTACAGTTGAGATCGTTTAAAACGTACTAAGTTAATCAAACACAACAAAACCGAATCAGAGCACCCCACTAACGTGATCTTGTTTGCCCTACCCCAAGAGTGTATCAAAGAGCTCGGAGGCGCGGAGGGTGAGCACTGCTTCGGCTTTTTCTTCCAGCCTCAGCTGCTAACACAATATTAGTGCCTGCGCTTCCCTACGTTAGGGTGAAGGGATTGCTCATCCCGCAGCGCTGGAGCTGCCACGGAGCGCCAGAGCACGACTTCCCCGCTTCTAACATCCCCAAAAAAAAAACATTTAATCTAGGGTCATAATGTAATTTAGTATATAATTTTGTTCATATAATAAAGTAAAACGATGGTAAGGAAATATAATAAAGTAACTCGAATGTTAAGGAAAGAAAATATCAGATTAAAATTGTTCTATTGACTAAATAGTGCTATTCTAACCTCAAAACTTTAACCATGAATATCTCCATGACCATGGGGTTCCGCAGGGTGGACATGGTACTGGGGGTAGCCCTCTCCCCCTCTCCACCCTTCTCTCCTAAAACCTGATATATCGATGGTCCATATTGGAGATACTAATTAATAGCGCTATTCTAACCTCAAAACTTTAACCATGAATATCTCCATAACCATGGGGTTCCGCAAGGTGGGAATGGGAAGAGGGGGGTTTCTTAGCCCATCGACCCCCTTAAAACCTCATATATTGATGGTTCATATTGGAAAGTTTAATCGGTGGCCTTATCACTACAAGTGATCTCTTTAACAGGGTTATCATAATATGAACGAATACATTAAGACAGTAACCTCTGGAACCCCTAAGAAAAATTTTGATACTATATTATTATAAAAAATAAACACAAAAAGAACACATGCGAAGTTTCAGTCGTCAATTTCTTTTTTCTTCTCCGGTACAGAAAATCATTACGAAACGGCGGTAGATATAAAAATGCCTATCGATAGCATAATAAGAATACTATTATTACTATAAATATTTTGTAAAGGTAATCAAATTAATCTTACATAGCAGCACAGTACTCGAGTGTCTATTTCATGAGTATGTTCCGGTACAGTGCTGTACCAAAAACTATGTATATCCCGACCGATTTCGGCCACAGCGACTTGGACTAGTGCGAGCGTCGTCCGTGTGCTCGCAGGTGACTGACGTAACTGATTTTTGTGCGGAAAGTGCGAGCACATTGAGCACAAGTCAGCACCCCTCCGACATAGTTGTAGGTGATGGCTGCAGGTGATCGAGCCTTGATCACACGTACTCCCTCATACTCTAATATATTAGTATTAGTACTAATAGCTCAGTACTAATAGTACTAATATCTCATGGTCTGCCTCCACAGTGATCGGTCCGCAGCCATTGTCTCCCATTGTGATGGCTATAAGTCACATTTCTTCATGTGGCGCATAAGTACATCTTTGAACCGCAGTAATTGGCTGCTTTGTTTTCGCTTGCCATTACGCAGGTCAGAGTAGAAGACGCGCTTGGCCACAGCAGTATCAGACTTCCGGGAGACATTGCTGCACCACTTCAGTTGTCGCTTCATTAGATACGCCTCTATACCGCTGACATTAGCGAAGCGCGTCGAAGTACGCGGTACAAAAATATGGTAAAAAGTAATAAATATATTATGAGGTATGTGCATGATTTATTAATATCTCATAAAGTTTGACATTATTTTAAAAACATGCCATTTATGTCGTAAGTCAATTTAGAGGAACGAAAGATTATTCAATGTGCTTTGCTATATGTCTTGAAATGTCGTCGAATAGTTTTAAGCCCAATGTGAAAAATATAATACTCTTAAACAGTTTCCATTTATATCGGTCACTGGAAATAAATGTGTAAATTTTTTTTGCATTTTCCAACGACGTCGAGACTGAGCAACTAATTCTGTCCATTAACTGAAACAAAATTTTATATATGTTATACAAATAATATAATTGTATTTATTTTGAATGTATTGGAGCAATATAAAATTCCTCACCTCACCACTGATTTGGTTAGATGAAACGCAAGAATTGTTGTGTGTGGTGATTTTAATGAATGGGTTGGTACCGATCGACTAGGATACGAATCGGTGCTTGGAATGTTTGGTGATAAAACGGTTAACGATGTAGGCAAGTTTATACCAAGGCAAGCTATATGCAAGTTACCCAGGGCATCTCCAGGTGTATCCCATGATCTTCTTAACAAGCTGGAGTGCCTTCATAATGTCTGTATCAGATTCATTTTCGGATGGCGTTAATACGACCACGTGTCTCTATACAGATCTAAGCTTTAATAGTTAACCATCCGACAGAGGCGCACTTTCAGAATTTTACTTCTTCTTTTCTCTATTTTAAATGATCCATCATCTTCTTCTTATCTCAGGGACAAATTTCAATAATGGTAGCGAAACTTGGGTCTATCAGAAAAATGATAAAGGCAAGTGCAATGCATGCTTTTCGTAAAATGTGAAGCATTACCTTGGCTTCCCGAAAACGAAACAAAGTGATTCGTAATACGGCAAGTTTGTAAGATGACCTTATCAAAATTGATAAGGTCCAATCACCGTTGAGTGAAGATCGAAGATGAAGAAAATATATAGTTAATATTAAAAGGTGTCAAGGTAGGCCAAGACTAACTTTCGAAGACCATATGAGCAAATTGCTCGAAGAGGGTCATCGGATAGGCGTGCATGTACTCGTATGAAGAAAATAATGAATTTGAAAGAATTCAAAGAGGTATATAACAATTGTGACATTTGGAAATCTCTTCTCGTTGGCTAGTTCCCGGCACCAAACGGCGATTGTTAGGGTGCGTCGAAATCTGGCGAATGCAGCACTGCCCGCGCGTAGTTGTCCCGAACCACTTGAATGGTGCACTTTGCGCGCTTCGCGTACTTCTTCCCGTCCGCTCACCCGCTGAGTTCGTTTCTTATTACGGAAGGCTGAATACGTGTTATCATGGAGTGGAGAGATGAAAATTGTATGACAATTTACAACTATGATATACAGTATGTAACAAAAGTACTCGCATGCATGGTTGCACACATGCCTTGCGTGAGTAAGGCAAAAGAGGCACGCGAAACTAATACAGTAACTGCACATGTGCAGCGCACGAGCAGCACGCGAACGGCGCGCGGGCGGCGCATTCGCCAAATCTGGACGCATCCTTACACATTGTTTTGAACTTGTGAGGAAAATCAAGCACAAACTCAATATTCACGTAAAAACCCTAAAGAAATAGAGCTATTGAGTATATACGGTTAATTCAATGGAATATATTTCAACTTCTTAAAACAGGATGATAAAACCCACCGATGATAAACCGATGGATTTATTAGTTTTGCCTTGTAGCTCTAGTTAAAAGTTGCTTAAGATATGAATGAAAAAGTAAAAATAAAACGACATGTTATATTCTGTGTTATGTTAGGCCTGTCTCCATCTAAAGACTTCATGTATGTTACTCAAAGGTAATAGATTGCCATCGTATTTTCGAAATAAAATTTCATGTGATAGATTGATATACCATCGTTAGTAACCTCATTAAACATAAATATCGGCCGAGATATCATGTTAATCAGAGCACGTTGAAGTAATAAAAAGGTCACAACGCTGTCAGCTAGCTAGTTATCAGGGTTCAGTTGTAACAATAAATAAATAAAATCATGCCAAGATAGGAAAAACATCACATACATTGCTCTGGTATAAAAAAAAGTTGCTAAAGACCTTGTGTTATGGAATCAGAAACAACGAAAGTATCGAAAACACCCAGACAGTGTAGAAAAAGTGGTTTAGGTAATTGACCCGTCCAGGAATGGTAATGAAGTCAATGGTTTGAGCCGATGTAAACATTTAAACAGTTGCATGCACTTCGAATTTGATCATTTCCGCACGAATAAGGATATATTTCAATACACTAAACAATTTGAAAAAAAAAAATGTCTACGATATCATGAAAAATATAAAGCCATAATAACATTTGCGCAGCAGGTGTTGTTCAACCTCGATATTGATTTTTGTCTTGTAACAGCACTGGAGGCTTCACTTTGACACGAGGAGTAACTTGGTGTCGGAGTACGCGGTCCAGATTGTCCTTCAACAGAATAACGGGCATGATCTTGTTCTCGATACCTTGAAAACTCTTTTTTAATACAATTTAGGTCGCAACCACTCATATTTTATGTAAATATTGTCATTTAAAATAATTTCAGATCTACGAGTATAATAATAGTCATGTATATTGTCAAATATGTATATGGTGTCATCAACGCAAAAGAGTATATAATAATAGTTAAGTAATTATATTATACTCTTTGAATATAATTCCTAGTTATTATTTTTTGTTAAAAATATAAGTCATAGAATAATTTAAAACTGGTTATACTAGTAATGTTATTGCATTGCTAGTATAGTATCAAAAGAAAAAAAATAAAACTCTCTCAATACCGGTCTCAAAAACCGACTTAAGTGAATTCATCTGTGAAAATAATTAATATTTTATTTACAAGTAATCTCTGTAGACGATTGCCAAAAATTTTATGAGAAACATAGTATTAGAGCCATGAAGGGATTGAAGTCAACAGACAGCTGTAGATTATTATTTAAACAATTGAAAATCCTGATTTTTCCTTCTTTATACATTTATGAAGTAGCAGTGTATGTTGTTTTTTTTTATAGAAAAGGAAGGCAAACGAGCAGGTGGCTCTCGTGATGGTAAGTGATTACCGCCGCAATACCAGAAGCTTAGCAGATGCGTTGCCTCCCTTAGAGTGCCCCCCTCCTCCAGAATTGGGGGAGGGTGGTGTGTGGGCCAACGGTTACCTGCACTCACCAGACGAAACGCAGAAGTTTGTTAGACTTCTACTTCACGCCGGTATTCTGTGATGTCGTGGTACTTCCTCGGTCGAGCCGGCCCATTCATTCAACAACAAAAGCTGATGCGTGGCTCTACCACTGTTAAAATAAACACCAGTTTGTTACTTTTTCTCAGAGAAATGCTCATAGAACACACAGACATGCTAATAGATTATATGTAAAAATTTGCAAAATAGAACTTTTAAATAGTAGCTTTTTTGGTATGGTGTACAGGATATTTAATAAAATTCCATATAAATATAAGTACTTGCCCATTACATTATTTAAAAAACAAATTCAGACATTGCTACTCGATAAAGTATATTACGCAGTTGCAGAATTTTTGGATCATATAACTCTAAAATGACTTGGCATTGGTTTTAATCGATTTATTTAGATTTTTTTCTTATAATTATTTTTTATATTTTAATTGACATTGTTGTTATCCATTAATTTTTGCACAGTGTTCAGAATTTGTTCATGGTTAGCCCCGAGTAAAGCCGCTTTAGCAACGCCAACACTCCTATCAGAGTCCAAGGCCCGTTGGTGATCGAAGTCCTAGGCTAGAAAAAAGTTCACTTCAAGCGGTTACCTAGTCCTGGTCATTTACGTCACTGTGAGGTTGACCATGTGGATCTGTTTCGGTTCTTCTTGGATGTTCCAGAAGAATTAAGAATTAATTGCTTAAGAGGGAATAAGATATTGTCCTTCACTAAAAATAACCTTATTGTATCTTGCGCCAACTAAGCTACCAAAGGATAGCGGTATATAGAAAAATATCAGCCCAAAATTAAGCAGACCGGCGATGGACAGCAACATCTAATGTACGAGGTCCATGGCACTTTCTTAGTTTATTGAGTTTGCAAATCTTCCTTGCAGGAGAGGCCCAAAAATCACAGATCAATATGTACGTAATAGGAGTATGTTACATAACTTTCCAGTCATAAAGAACACTGCTATTGTTGTTTCCCGTATAAATATCGCCACTCATTTTATTTATAAATATCATTTATATAAATATCGCCACACATTTACTTATCGTCTTTGACCTTGAAAAGGAAATGGGTAATGGAAGGAAAACGTAGGCCAAGGAGTGGGATAGGGTGAACACAAAAGTGTAGGAAGCCTCTATGTAACATCGGTATTCTGCAAGCAGAGGTCAGGTTCTGCCCTTTTTATGACAAAAGAAGCTCTGTATAGTGATTTTTTTTGGGAATTACCCAAAATTTCGTCCTTCCTTAAAAAATTTCCTTAAAGGTAAATAAAGTAGATAAGTTTAAGTTTGTAGATCAGGTTCTTTGCATTTGGAATAAAAAAAAACTATTTTTATGTCTGTTACATGCGAATTTAGTTGCAGGCCAACAAAATAGTATCAAATAAATATCTATTATCGTTAATACAAATATCACAATATTATTAGAAGTATATTATTTCACAATATTTTTATTATGACGACCTCTGTGGACGAGTGGCGTACACGCCGGTTTTCATTGTGTCGCCAGCTCTGATGGCTCTCGCCCTGGTGGTACAGGTCCTGGGTTTCATTCCCGGTCGGGTTAATAACTTTTTTTCTTCATTTTCACGGGTCTGGGTGTTTGTGGTACCTTCGTTGTTTCTGATTCAATAATAGAAGTGCTTAAGCTGCTTACTTTGTGTGTTGATGTGATGTTATCCTAATCCATATATGCATTTAACTTTTATCTTTAAATGTTATTTATCGTTATGTGTCACAAGCATAATATTTATGGAAGGTAAATAAAATGTTTGTTTGGTTTGCCTTCAAAACACTACTGTTAACAAAAGTAAATAGATAAAAACAATATTTATTATAATTACCTTCACATTTATGCAAATCACAAAAAATGTATTTTTCTAATTAATTAACATAAAAAATTACACTGCTGTACTTTTATAAATCTAGTAAAGAGGAAAAAAAATATCAAATCATGGCCAACTTATTCTTCTCATGACTCATGAGTCCGTGTGCTCATGACTATTTAGATTTGTAAACATATTTAAAAATCTTTTTACCCTGTAAAGTCTCCGTAAAATATTATGGTATTTATAGTATGATAACCTTGCTCAGATTCGTTTTATTATATAGATCAGGGTATTGTCAGTAGATAATTTATTAAAATAATCATTTAAACAATTATTACAATAAATTACAATATCGTTAATCATTAAATAAGTAGTACCTACTTTATTAGAAAGAAATCTTTGTTTGTCGAATCATATTCTAAATAAAATAATTTAAAACTGGTTATACTAGTAATGTTATTGCATTGCTAGTATAGTATCAAAAGAAAAAATAAAACTCTCTCAATACCGGTCTCAAAAACCGACTTAAGTGAATTCATCTGTGAAAATAATTAATATTTTATTTACAAGTAATCTCTATAGACGATTTTCAAAAATTATATGAGAAACATAGTATTAGAGCCATGAAGGGATTGAAGTCAACAGACAGCTGTAGATTATTATTTAAACAATTGAAAATCCTGATTTTTCCTTCTTTATATATTTATGGAAGGTAAATAAAATGTTTGTTTGGTTTGCCTTCAAAACACTACTGTTAACAAAAGTAAATAGATAAAACAATATTTATTATCGTTAATACAAATATCACAATATTATTAGAAGTATATTATTTCACAATATTTTTATTATGACGACCTCTGTGGACGAGTGGCGTACACGCCGGTTTTCATTGTGTCGCCAGCTCTGATGGCTCTCGCCCTGGTGGTACAGGTCCTGGGTTTCATTCCCGGTCGGGTTAATAACTTTTTTTCTTCATTTTCACGGGTCTGGGTGTTTGTGGTACCTTCGTTGTTTCTGATTCAATAATAGAAGTGCTTAAGCTGCTTACTTTGTGTGTTGATGTGATGTTATCCTAATCCATATATGCATTTAACTTTTATCTTTAAATGTTATTTATCGTTATGTGTCACAAGCATAATATTTATGGAAGGTAAATAAAATGTTTGTTTGGTTTGCCTTCAAAACACTACTGTTAACAAAAGTAAATAGATAAAAACAATATTTATTATAATTACCTTCACATTTATGCAAATCACAAAAAATGTATTTTTCTAATTAATTAACATAAAAATTACACTGCTGTACTTTTTATAAATCTAGTAAAGAGGAAAAAAAATATCAAATCATGGCCAACTTATTCTTCTCATGACTCATGAGTCCGTGTGCTCATGACTATTTAGATTTGTAAACATATTTAAAAATCTTTTACCCTGTAAAGTCTCCGTAAAATATTACTGGTAATTATATTATACTCTTTGAATATAATTCTAGTTATTATTTTTGTTAAAAATATAAGTCACAGAATAATTTAAAACTGGTTATACTAGTAATGTTATTGCATTGCTAGTATAGTATCAAAAGAAAAAAAATAAAACTCTCTCAATACCGGTCTCAAAAACCGACTTAAGTGAATTCATCTGTGAAAATAATTAATATTTTATTTACAAGTAATCTCTATAGACGATTTTCAAAAAATTATATGAGAAACATAGTATTAGAGCCATGAAGGGATTGAAGTCAACAGACAGCTGTAGATTATTATTTAAACAATTGAAAATCCTGATTTTTCCTTCTTTATATATTTATGAAGTAGCAGTGTATGTTGTTTTTTTATAGAAAAGGAAGGCAAACGAGCAGGTGGCTCTCGTGATGGTAAGTGATTACCGCCGCAATACCAGAAGCTTAGCAGATGCGTTGCCTCCCTTAGAGTGCCCTCCTCCAGAATTGGGGAGGGTGGTGTGGGCCACTGGTTACCTGCACTCACCAGACGAAACGCAGAAGTTTGTTAGACTTCTACTTCACGCCGGTATTCTGTGATGTCGTGGTACTTCCTCGGTCGAGCCGGCCCATTCATTCAACAACAAAAGCTGATGCGTGGCTCTACCACTGTTAAAATAAACACCAGTTTGTTACTTTTTCTCAGAGAAATGCTCATAGAACACACAGACATGCTAATAGATTATATGTAAAAATTTGCAAAATAGAACTTTTAAATAGTAGCTTTTTTGGTATGGTGTACAGGATATTTAATAAAATTCCATATAAATATAAGAACTTGCCCATTACATTATTTAAAAAACAACTTCAGACATTGCTACTCGATAAAGTATATTACGCAGTTGCAGAATTTTTGGATCATATAACTCTAAAATGACTTGGCATTGGTTTTAATCGATTTATTTATATTTTTTTCTTATAATTATTTTTTATATTTTAATTGACATTGTTGTTATCCATTAATTTTTGCACAGTGTTCAGACTTTGTTCATGGTTTGCCCCGAGTAAAGCCGCTTTAGCAACGCCAACACTCCTATCAGAGTCCAAGGCCCGTTGGTGATCGAAGTCCTAGGCTAGAAAAAAGTTCACTTCAAGCGGTTACCTAGTCCTGGTCATTTACGTCACTGTGAGGTTGACCATGTGGATCTGTTTCGGTTCTTCTTGGATGTTCCAGAAGAATTAAGAATTAATTGCTTAAGAGGGAATAAGATATTGTCCTTCACTAAAAATAACCTTATTGTATCTTGCGCCAACTAAGCTACCAAAGGATAGCGGTATATAGAAAAATATCAGCCCAAAATTAAGCAGACCGGCGATGGACAGCAACATCTAATGTACGAGGTCCATGGCACTTTCTTAGTTTATTGAGTTTGCAAATCTTCCTTGCAGGAGAGGCCCAAAAAAATCACAGATCAATATGTACGTAATAGGAGTATGTTACATAACTTTCCAGTCATAAAGAACACTGCTATTGTTGTTTCCCGTATAAATATCGCCACTCATTTTATTTATAAATATCATTTATATAAATATCGCCACACATTTACTTATCGTCTTTGACCTTTGAAAAAGGAAATGGGTAATGGGAAGGAAAACGTAGGCCAAGGAGTGGGATAGGGGTGAACACAAAAGCGTAGGAAGCCTCTATGTAACATCGGTATTCTGCAAGCAGAGGTCAGGTTCTGCCCTTTTTATGACAAAAGAAGCTCTGTATAGTGATTTTTTTTGGGAATTACCCAAAATTTCGTCCTTCCTTAAAAAATTTCCTTAAAGGTAAATAAAGTAGATAAGTTTAAGTTTGTAGATCAGGTTCTTTGCATTTGGAATAAAAAAAAACTATTTTTATGTCTGTTACATGCGAATTTAGTTGCAGGCCAACAAAATAGTATCAAATAAATATTTATTATCGTTAATACAAATATCACAATATTATTAGAAGTATATTATTTCACAATATTTTTATTATGACGACCTCTGTGGACGAGTGGCGTACACGCCGGTTTTCATTGTGTCGCCAGCTCTGATGGCTCTCGCCCTGAAGGTACAGGTCCTGGGTTTCATTCCCGGTCGGGTTAATAACTTTTTTTCTTCATTTTCACGGGTCTGGGTGTTTGTGGTACCTTCGTTGTTTCTGATTCAATAATAGAAGTGCTTAAGCTGCTTACTTTGTGTGTTGATGTGATGTTATCCTAATCCATATATGCATTTAACTTTTATCTTTAAATGTTATTTATCGTTATGTGTCACAAGCATAATATTTATGGAAGGTAAATAAAATGTTTGTTTGGTTTGCCTTCAAAACACTACTGTTAACAAAAGTAAATAGATAAAAACAATATTTATTATAATTACCTTCACATTTATGCAAATCACAAAAAATGTATTTTTCTAATTAATTAACATAAAAAATTACACTGCTGTACTTTTATAAATCTAGTTAAGAGGAAAAAATATCAAATCATGGCCAACTTATTCTTCTCATGACTCATGAGTCCGTGTGCTCATGACTATTTAGATTTGTAAACATATTTAAAAATCTTTTTACCCTGTAAAGTCTCCGTAAAATATTATGGTATTTATAGTATGATAACCTTGCTCAGATTCGTTTTATTATATAGATCAGGGTATTGTCAGTAGATAATTTATTAAAATAATCATTTAAACAATTATTACAATAAATTACAATATCGTTAATCATTAAATAAGTAGTACCTACTTTATTAGAAAGAAATCTTTGTTTGTCGAATCATATTCTAAATAAAATAATTTTAAACAAAAGAAAGCATAAAATGATGTAACTAATAGGTTTGCGCTGAGCATTAACTGCGGCTTTACCACAAAACTGAATGAATCTTGAGCAGGTAATAATTAAAAAAAAAACATCAATGCTTATTAATAATTTGTAATAATATATCATAGCTTATATATAATAGCCAAGTGTCACGATCCTACGTACCACTTTCGCTTCTTTCAGATTCATCATTATCTTCATGCTCGTCCAGGTATCCTAGTACTCTTGACCCACCCCTCTTCGAGCAACTTGCTCAAATGGACTTCGAAAGTTGGTTTATGCCTACCTCGTCATCTTTTAATTTAACTTTCGTACTATATACGAAGCACACCATTATCAATTATAGTGATAAGGTCATCTTTCAAACCTGCCATATTCCGAATCTCTTCATTTCGTTTTCGGTCATTCTAATGGTGCAATAAGCACTGACTGCATCCAGCATACCGCAGACAATTTAATTTTATGTCACCCAATTTCACACCCAAACAATTATCTTTCTGCTTTTGTAAACAGCTGTCGAGATACAGTATGAACAGCCAGAAAGACAGGACACAACCCTATTTTACGCCCGTTTGGACGCCACACATGGGCGGTCATGCCCTACCCACCACACAAGCTTTGTAGTCACAGTAACATATACATATGTATTATCACAGTGAAGTGGCTGCACAGCCCTATCCAGACTATATCCCGGCAACTGTTCCCACATTTTCTTTCTTAGAACCTAATCAAAAGCTTTCCCTAGATCAAAAAGTTTTTTATTTAATTTCACATATACTAACAAACATTTTTAACTAGACTTTCATTTAAAATTAAAAAAAATTTTCATCGAAACGAGCATAAGCTAGTATTAGGACTTGCGGTCCTATTATTTTTTTTAATATAGTTACCCAATATGCAAATACGAAGCTGATTTTATTATAAATGTAAAGGGATTTCTCTAAAACATATATGATACACGATAAAAGAAGAAAGTTAGGTTTCTGAATATAAAATAATAATTTTTTATAATTCCCTTATAATTTGTTGCTTGCGAGCGCTTGTCAAGGAAGGACTTTGACAATTTTTTTAACTCGCTATCATTGTGTGAATGAAACTATTCCATAAAAATATACTACGTTTTCCCAATTTTGATCACTGACACGATAATTATTTTTAAAGATATAATTTTGTTTTTAATATATATACACACAAACACTTTGCAACCACTGCACTGCGGGGCATTAGCTTCTCCCGTAAAGAGGATTTGCTATTATCGCCATGCGATTTTTTTTTACATTTGCGATTAACGTTCGCAGTACCAGACGCCACGCAACATGGACTGCTTACCTTTAGAAATGGTTATCACGTCATCTAAAAATACATAAATAAACAACTGAAACGATAAAGAATTTCTGCTCAGCACGTGAAATTTGGTAGTGATATCGAATTGCTTGGGAGCATTGCGCATTTATTACGACATTGAACGTGTTCTGTAGTAGCTCCCGTTCGACGGTGTTATAGTGAATGTTGCTGTGGTACAGGGCGGTACAGGAGTTTGTCCAAGCTCCTATTGTGATGTTGTGTGCACCGACTGCAGATTGTTAAGTCTGTGCTCGTGGTGCAGTGTGCACCCTCTGTGTTAATATTGTGGAATGCAAATAAATATGTAAATAATAAAACAAAACTTGGATTTTTAATGAGGCAAAATTCGAGGACATGATTCGGCTTGCGTCCACAATCTCAAAAAATTACAATAACAATTTAAATTATATAATAAACTCAGATTTCGTTTCTGTCACTGCGAAGTCACGATAGCCGAGTGGTAGGGTGATCGGAGTTTCGAGTCAAGAGACCCGAGTTCGATCCCCAGGTGGCAGGTTCGTACCAATGGGTTTTTCAAAAAACTTATGTACGAATTATATAACGAGACTTTTTTCGAGGTCAAGTGTGAAATAAGTTAGACCAGTTTCTAAAGCGCCGTTTTATTATTTTATTTAATATTATTAAAAAGTAATATTTACATTTAAATTTAACATAATCAGTTAGTTTTTGAGTGTCTTGATATTTTAGAATAATACTACCATTAATGGTACCAGTAATGGTTTTATACAAGTCAAATTCACTGTCTTGATTATTTAGAACAATATAATAGTATGAATAGCACTGGCAGTGTTGGTCAGCTTCAGGAGCTTGAAGTTAGCTGGAGTGCAAAGATGGCCGAATTTGAGGACAGATTAAAGTCAGCATTAGTCCCTTAAAATCCAACTCTTCCACAGCTTAGCCAGGACTTTTATGCTTTTAAGGAGTTATAAATATATAAATAAATATCTTCACGCAATTCCCAATACAGGGGTAGACAGAGGTCGAGTCTAGACAATTAAGTCCCTTCGACCCACCTTTCACCGAAGATATTTTCGGGACAACGTGACAGGTGGTGAGCCCATCGCCGCCTTTATGTCCAAGCCAACGATATTCGTACATAAGTTTTTGAAAAACTCATTGGTACGAGCCTACCAACTGGGGATCGAACTCGGGTCTATTGACTCGAAATTCCGACCACCCAACCACTCGGCTATCGTGACTTTTAAGGAGTTAATAAGTAATATGTTTGATCTTCTGCAACAACAAGTTAGAAGATGTGTTCATGTTGTGGATGAAATAGAAACTCTGCATAGGCGTAAGATCTTGCTATTTAAAGGAATACCTGATGACCAATAATCCAATGTTGAGCAGAAAGTTATGGATCTTATTCATAATAAACTAGGACTGACTCATATTAGCAAATCATTCTTGAAGCATTGTCATCGTCTAGGTGCTCATGACAGTGGACGGAGCAGAGCAGTGTTGGTTCATTTCACTGAATATCAAAAAAGAGGTTTGGAAGTCGAAGAAAAGTAAAAAATTCTCCATTTACAATCTGTGAGTTCCTAACTAAAATGAGACAGAGTGTGCATACAATGGCCCACAAGCATTTTGGTCTAAAAACGTGTGGACTCTGGATGGAAAAATACACAGTCAGGTCATAAGTATTGTCACACAGTAGAAACTTTTCTTTTATAATGCTGGCCACAAAAGAGTTTATTGAATTCGAATTTCGAATTGTTCATGAAAATAAAACTACATACTTTTTAGAATTTTACTCATTTTTAAATATGGAGTGGACGCTGTGTTGCAGTTATTGCGTTGCATCGTTGCCGTTACGCGCCAATTCAAGTTTTTGACAAACTAAAAAATTTGAAAATATCCAAAAGATTCGTTTATCACGTCACGATAGCCGAGTTGTTGGGTGGTCGGAATTTCGAGTCGAGAGACCCGAGTTCGATCCCCAGGTGGCAGTACCAATGAGTTTTTCAAAAACTTATGTACGAATTTCATCGTTGGCTTGGACATAAAGGCGGCGACGGGCTCACCACCTGTCACGTTGTCCCGAAAATATCTTCGGTGGAACGTGGGTCAAAGGGACTTAATTGTCTAGACTTGACCTATGTCTACCCCTGTATTGGGAATTGCGTGAAGATATTTATTATATTTATTTATTACATTATTATTATTCGTTTATCGTACCATCAAACGATACAATGAAGACTCTAGTGTAGATGACAGGTCAAGAAGTGGTCGCCCTCGTTCTGTTAGCACTCCAGCAGTGATAAAAGCTGTGAAGGTGCGAATTCATAGAAACCCTAAACGTAAGCGGAAACTGTTGGCCCTTCAGATGGGGTTAAGCAGAACCACGGTGAAAAGGGTGTTCAATGAAGACTTAGGGCTTCAGGCATATCGAAGAAAAACAGAACATTGTTTGAATGCTCGTCTAATGCACCTGAGACTGAAGAGATGCCGCGCTTCGTTACGCAGTTAAAAATTTTTTACCGTAGAAGAGAGCTACAACAAACAAAATGATAAGGTGTACGCACACAGTAGTGAAGAAGCGAGCAACCGTATTCCGCGTGTCCAACGAGGTCATTTTCCATCCTCGCTCATGGTATGGTTGGGAGTTTCTTATTGGGGCTTAACAGAAGTACATTTTTGCGAGAAAGGTGTAAAAACAAATGCAGTTGTGTATCAAAATATAGTCCTGACGAACCTTGTGGAACCTGTTTCTCATACCATGTTCAATAACAGGCACTGGGTATTCCAACAAGATTCGGCGCCAGCTCATAGAGCGAAGAGCACACAAGACTGGCTGGCGGCGCGTGAAATCAACTTCATCGGGCACGAAGACTGGCCCTCCTCCAGTCCAGATTTGAATCCGTTAGATTACAAGATATGGCAACACTTGGAGGAAAAAGCAAAAGGCAATTTGGAGTCACTCAAGACATCCTTGATTAAGGCAGCCGCCAATATTGACATGGACCTCATTCGTGCTGCGATAGACGACTGGCCGCACAGATTGAAGGCCTGTAGTCAAAATCACGGAGGTCATTTTAAATAAACTTTAGTGTTATAAGAATCTATGTTTTATTAAGTTCATTTTGGTATATAAATAGTTACATAATGAATAAACTTGTTTTAATTATTTTAGGTTAAACATATGACAGAATTTATGACCTGACTAGGTATATGTGAAGCTCCCCGACGGTAACCTTAAGAAAATCTCTAATGAAGAAGAGCTCAATAAACTTGTGTCTCTTAGATGATAATACTATCCGTGATAGACTTAACCGTGCTTTTTCGTCATGTCATAAGTTGTTTAATGTTGCATTTTTTCGGATTTTGAAGATACATTTTCTAATAACAACATCCATGCCATTTAAGTATCATTTTAGTATTCCTTTTTCCATCATGATTTACTATATTTTTCCTATAAATTAATCCCTCCTAAACCTATTCCCACTATTTTAAATCTACGCAACTTTTCAAAAATTGATTTGGACAAACTAAGAAATGACGCATCCCTTGTTGACCTGGCTCCATTGGTGGCACTAACATCTGTCGATGATAAAGTGGCACTACTTAATCAATTAGTAATAAACCTTTATAATATCTTCATGCTCCTATTCATCGTGTTAGAGTAAAGCGTCCTCCTGCTCCGTGGATACCCAGAGGCGTTAGGGTGGCTATGGCGAGAAGGGATCGGGCCTTTAGAAATTTCAAAAGGGATCGCACAGACGAGAATTGGGCTCATTTCAAACTGTTAGAATTGGGCTCATGTTAGTAAGCAAATGATCTCTTTAATACTTGAGTACCTTTTACCAGCAATTACACACATAATCAATTTTTCTCTAGACTCTAGCATTTACCCAACCACAAGGTTGGGTAAATGCCAGAGTCTAGAGAAAAGTTGATGAAAAAGGGCTTTTGTATTACCGCTTCCCAAAGTCCCCAATCCCTCATTGTCTTCACATTTTCGACCTATTTCTATTCTTCCTTACCTTTCTAAAGTTTTTGAGGCCTGTGTTTATAAGCAAATCTCCACTTTTGTTAACAAAAATAACCTGTTGAACGTTTTTCAATCTGGTTTTCGTCCTGATCACAGTACCACCACTGCACTTATTAAGGTCACTGATGACATAAGATTGGGCATGGATGAGCAGAAACTAACAGTGGTGGTGCTGGTTGACTTTTCGAATGCTTTTAATACAGTTGATCATGATATCCTTATATCCTATTTTACTTACCTTCAATTTTCAACATCGGCCTTGGATTGGTTCTCATCTTATCTTCGCGGCCGCCAGCAGTCAGTCCGCCTTGGGCAGCAATGTTCTGCCTGGGCAGACGTTGATTCTGGGGTGCCGCAAAGCGGAATACTTTCTCCATATATGTTCTCGTTATTTATTAACTCTATCACTACTGTTTTATACTGCTCATATCATCTGTATGCTGACGATCTTCAACTTTATGTTAAAACTGAAATTAACGACCTTAATAACTGTATCAAAACTTTGAATAAAAATCTCGAATCAATTAGAGAATGGTCGCACAGGTTTGGTGTAAGCGTTAACCCTTCAAAATGTAAGGCTATAGTAGTAGGTGGTCCTAGAATGCTAACCAGGATTGATTACGACACACTCTGTCCTTTATTTTATAATGGTACTCTGATCCCTTTCTGTAAATCCGTAAAGAATCTTGGCTTGTAGTTGGACCAGTCATTTAGCTGGGACACTCAGATTGCTGAAATCAGCAGAAAAGCTAATGCCACCTTACGTTCTCTCTACAGTCTAAAAATTTCCCTGCCTTTTAAAACGAAGCTTTTGCTCGTGCATACCCTTGTATTACCCATTATAGATTATGCGGATGTTTGCTACCCAGATCTAACCCAATCACGTCTAGACAAGTTGGAGCGTCATTCATTTTTGGTTTACGTAAATATGACCATATTTCATCTTATCGTTCCAAGCTGAATTGGCTCTTTATTCGTCAAAGGCGCAGCTCCAGAATTCTATGTCTATTGTATTCTGTATTAAATAACCCTAATTCCTTCGTATCTTAAGAATAACTTTCAATATCTTCATAGTACTCATGATAGAGTACCTCGTTCTATTCATTAATATAAAATTCATATTCCACAACACAATACAGGATACTATAAGTCTTCCTTTACTGTACAAGCGATACTCCTCTGGAACGCCTTGCCCATTAATATAAAAACTGCTACTAGTATGTACTCATTTAAGAGATTATTTCGAGAATATTACTTGACAAATCATTGACAACAAACGACTTTGCTTTTATTAGTATTGTATAGTATTTATAAGCATGATTTACTTACTTACTTTATCTTATATTTATATATATATATATATATATATATATATATATATATATATATATATATATATATATATATATATATATATATATATATATGTATATATATATATATATATATATATATATATATATATATATATATATATATATATATATATATATATATATGTATATATATATATATATGTATATATATATATATATATATATATATGTATATATATATATATATATATATATATATATATATATATATATATATATATATATATATATATATATATATATATATATATATATACATGTATTCTTATATATTAATAATTTTGTATGTGGGTAATATTTTATAGTATATGCTGCTATTATATGTATCGTATGTATTACTTTTTGTTTCGTGCAAAATATATATTGTATTTATTTATTATTTGGGTCGCACCTGCCATCTACATTTCACCATTACAAGGGTTGACTGGTAGAGAATGCCATCAGGCATTAAGTCCGCCCACTGTAGCCCTTAGTTTAAGGTGTCTCAATGAAGGATAAATAAATATATCGTTGGCTTGGATATAAAGGCGGCGACGGGCTCACCACCTGTCAATTTGTCCCGAAAATATCTTTGGTGGAAAGTGGGTCGGGGGACTTAATTGTCTATACTAGACCTCTGTCTACCCCTGTATTGGGAATTGCGTGAAGATATTCATATTTATTTATTTTATTTATTTAGATTTCGTTTCTGGAAACTCGAAAAAGCAATGAAATTTGGCATTCTTTGGGCACTCCAGTTTGTGGGTCACGTAACTTGACGAAAACCTGTTGCTATAGACTGAAGTTCCTTTATGTTGTTGAATGTAGATCTGTGAGTTCGGCTTTGCAAATTGCTTATTTAAACTTATTTCTTATAACCTTCTTTTGTATAGTGCTTGTCTCAAAAACAAAATTCGTCTACGCTACATCATTATCCTGTTATATTTCTGAGCGATATTCACATTACGTCAAGACCTCGACAGTTTTCGCCTTACCGCTTCCGGCCTGCTCGTGTTGTCCCCGCGCAGGCTATTTTTGGAATGAACGCGGTATAAACATCATTATTTTAGCTACAGCTATCAGGTAGGTCTCGTAGTGTAAGTGTGCGAGAGATTTGTACATTGCCAGTGTTTGATCTCTTGCTCTACCTCTCTCTAACTCTACATTTGTATTCTTTTATTATCACCCATTTTTTTTAAGGATAATTAAGTTTTATAAGATTCAAATGTCGGAGTAGCATAAGTTGCTAAATAAGAGTTCTTTATTGGGGCAAGTTTTAGTCTAAACCCCGACATGTTTGAATATATGTAACCTAGCAGTATAGTTGTAGCTATAAACTAGCTTCTGCTCGCAACTTCGTTCGCGCATCATCTCGAATTTCCTCTAAGAGAAACATTAAAAACCATTAATCCAACTAGATTTTCAGGCTTCTCTCATAGGAACCATATATTTTCTTGGGGAAAAAAGTAGTCAAATCAAATAATTTATTCATTGAAATAGGTAATATTTAATTACATTTATCGATTGTCATTCATTTAATCTACAACCGTTTCTTAAAGATGTTCCTCTAATGTATAAGAAAAGGCGAAAGAAACTCGGCTGGTGTCCATTTTTTGGTCATTTTTTTAAAAAGTTTACAATTTTTATCATAGAATAATTAATAACAGCATGGAAGTGATCAACTCATTTCCAGTGGATATTATCATTAATATACTTATTATACTATAATAACCCTATTTATAAAGTTTTTCTTTAATAAATTTCTTGAACCTGTTAAAACGTAGGTTTTGCACATTTACTGGGATTTTGTTGTAGAAGCGTCTTATTCCAGCCTATTATCAATATCTGTGTTGAATTTTATGCAGATCCGTTAAGCCACTGTGGCGAGATTGAATAACAAACATCCAATTTTTGCATATATAATATCAGAAACAAGTAGGATGCCTTGATTTCTAATTTAATAATTTAATAAAAGATAAATATCTTCACGCAATTCCCAATACAGGGGTAGACAGAGGTCCAGTCTAGACAATTAAGTCCCTTCGACCCACCTTCCGCAGAAGATATTTTTTAGGGACAACGTGACAGGTGGTGAGCCCGTCGCCGTCTTTATGTCCAAGCCAACGATATAATTCGTACATAAGTTTTTGAAAAACCCATAGGTACGAGCCTGCCATCTGGGGATCGAACTCGGGTCTCTTGGCTCGAAATTCCGACCATCCTTCCACTCGGCTATCGTGACGTTAGAGGAACCTCTTTAAGAAACGGTGGTAGAATAAATAAATGACAATCGATAAATGTAATTACATATTACAAATTTCGATGAATAAATGGTTTGATTTGACTACTTTGTTTCCTAACTTCATTAATGTAATGAAAGTAAAAAAGTAAAGTAAAATGTATTGAATGTCAGGTGCTTACAAACAACAATACTTACTTAATACTTACAAGCTTATAATCTTTCTTTATTTAAATTTATACATAAATAGTACGGTGGACGAGCGTGGCAACCTCCTTACAAAGGAGGTCTATGTCCTGCAGCTAGACTAAGATATAATCTTTGGGTCAATGCATCTGTTTCATTTATGAAACACAACTAGGGTACGATATGAATTAAAACAAACGTTTTTATTATAATATATTATATTACATTTAGTATGAGTATATAAAAAACTGTATTTTTCAATTAACATTATTATCACATTGAAACATTATTTATTACAAGCAGACTAGTATTTGTTGAAACAAAGTCTTGTGAATTAAAAAATAAAGAACGTAAATTGTCTAAGCGGATAGCATGAAAGGTGACCTAACCTATTTTATTAGTTGGGTGATCGGACTTCGAGTCAAGATACCCGAGTTCGCTACTCAGACAGTGGTCGCGTACCAATGGTTTTTTGTACCTGAGCTACGCCTTAACTTCGAAAGAAGAATCAAACTGCTGCGATACGAGTAGCTATCTTTAAATAAATAATTCAAATAACAATTATATAAAATTCATAGAACAAACGCTAATTTTTGAGCGTCATGTTATTATAGAATTTCATGCGGATTTTCTTTGTTTTTCTACGATAATTTTGAATACGAGAATATAATTAAATACGAGAATAAATCGCGTGTATCAAAAACCGACAGAAAAAAGGCACACAATTTTTTAAAGGCAATCCTTGTGCCAGAAGTTATTGCTGAGTGACAGAAATTCATAAATGAAAGAGAAAAAACTGTTTAAAATTTCAACTAACACGGGCGGGACTCGAACGCGCGAAGATATGTTGAACAAAAAGTTCTGCATAACTTAAATGCTTTAAATGCATAATAAATAAGTTGGCATTATCTTACTAATGTAAAAATATATTTTCTGGTTGCAAAGTCATAAGTATTAAGCTGCAATTTGTAAAAATTCTAGTAGATGGCGCCGTCGCCTAAAATAGGCGTAAATAAAGAAAATTATTTAAAATTTAAACTGATACGTTTGAGGAGCGATGACAAGGTACGCCAAAGCTCGTGGATTTGAGTTTTGTCCGTATTTTAATTTTTTTCTCTTTAATTTAATAACAAAAAGTGCAGCATAACTTACATGCTCGGAGTTTCTCTACGAGATCACATTAGGAATGATGAGATCCGTAGAAGAACTAAAGTCACCGACGTAGCCCAGCGGTTTAGCTCCTTGAAGTGGCAGTGGGCGGGGCACATAGCGCGTAGAACCGATGGCCGATGGGGCAGAAAGGCTCTGGAATGGCGGCCACGTACCGGCAAGCGCAGCGTCGGACATCCACCGACTAGATGGTCGGACGACTTGACCAAGGTCGCGGGAAGACGCTGGATGCAGGCCGCAAACAACCGGTCATGGAAATCTTTAGGGGAGGCCTACATCCAGCAGTGGACTTCTTGCGGCTGATATGATGATGATGATGAACTTACATGCATTAAAATCAATAAAAATAGCATTAGAAATTCATAAATTATTGTTTATGTAGTTAATTTTGAAGTTTCCGAAACAAAATTGTCAAATTATTTTTGGTTTTTCTGTCGTTTATAATCTAACAAAAAGCAGACCGGTCGAAACATTCATAAATGTTGCGAAACTAACGTACACATATTTTGATTTTGATGATTTTTATCGAAATTTTATTTCATTGATAACAGTATTTAACATAATGAACCAGAATATTCAAACATTTCTTAAGGACCGTACATGCATATACACAGATAAGATTATAAATTGACATTGGACATTGACTTCAAGTTAAAATTAATATTAATAAACAAAGTTCTAATATTAGTCATGACCTATCTGTAGGTTTTAATACAAAGAGTATCAAAAACAGGTAAAGGAAATAAAATGATGCCTGAGACGATTTGTCCTCAAACTGTAACGCAAAATTTCCAACATTGACAAACGTACATTGGTAAACGTTATAACTTTGATCGCAAGTCCGCTTGATAAACGTACATAATTTTAGTAATATGATTTTAAAATTATCAAATTTTGATAATTTCTTCTTGTAATTTTGACCATAAGACGTATGTCTCATTGCGGGGACATTTTATGAAGTTACGTACACTTACGGAACAGGAACATTTTTTCGTTTTTTGAAATTGTAGTCAAGAGATATATATATATATATATATATATATATATATATATATATATATATATATATATATATATATATATATATATATATATATATATATATATATATATATATATATATATATATATATATATATATATATATATATATATATATATACTCTTTAATAATACTATAAGTACTACTTTAATAATAGAGTCTTTCATATGCCTTGATATTGGTCTAAGATCTCTCTTTTTACTCGTAGGTGTCATAAAACGCTAGTAAGCGCCCTAAAGATGCCTTAAGAATGGCAATAGCTACCAAGTGGTGTTTTTAACCAACTTAAAATTGCGTGTGGTTACTGCGTATGAATAATACTAATCAACTTAGGTCACCCAAGGAAAGGAAGGAGTTTATTTCAAAAGGGTTTCGTAAGAGGCGACTATGAGAAAGTTCTTGAACACTAGACCGACAGTTGTCGGGACAACTATCATAAAAGAAACCATCTGGTAGTTAATTAGTTAAATTATGTACGACCTGGACTTAGACGGGTACCTATGCACTGACCGTAAGCCCTAGACCAATAATAATTTTCTTTTTTTTTGTTTATTTTTATTATAGCTTGCATTTAAGGAGAAACGGTAACGGAAAGTTAGGTAAACTTACCCCGCCCTTTGACTCGTGTCGCTTCGATCCTTTTCTTGCTTGATTTTTCTTGTGCCACTGTTGAACTTTACTTTCACTAACTAAATTATTGCATGTATACATTTTGTATAAGGGCGTCCCATAAAGTAATGATGAGAAAAATTTTCACTTTTATTTACGGAGCAAAGTAACAGCTCGCAAGCGTGGTTGACAACAACAGCGCCCCCACTCCCGACGCGTTCAAATTGTGACCACTGATACAGGTCTTCACGGCACGTAGATTCAAAGTTCGAATATCAAACTATAGTTGATACCCTCTTATGAAGTACACAGCCGAGGTGATATTAGGAGTAAGGACAAAAGGAGTTGCAAGCCATAACACCATCTATACATATAAGTTTGAGTATCTGTTTGTAATATGGAAATAACCTTTTTTTAATACATGTATGAACGAATATATACGAGTACGGTACATGCACAAAATAATTTTTTTACAATTTTTGTCTGTCGGTCTGACTTTCTGTCTGTTTGTTCCGGCTAACCTCTGAAACGGCAGGACCGATTTTAACAGGACTTTCACTGACAGATATCTAATGTTATAAGGAGTAACATAGGCTAGTTTATCAATTTTAGAAACATAATTAGGGTTCCGCGTTAAGTGTTAAAAGTGCGGGCAAAGCGGCGGGGGGTAGCTAGCAAAATAATAAAAATTAAGTGCAATCCGAAACCCGCCCCAAATTTAAGATAATTGCCGGGTCGTTACGGTGTAAGAATGTAGCACACACTATTCCCATGGTTGTAAGTCGTAAGAGGCGACTAAGGGACTAAAAAGTAAGACTAAAATGCCTTGAAAATGTAAGTGGCTATCAAGAGATGGCATATGAGATGGATCGCCCTAGCAGACCATAATTCAGCAGAGCGGTGACGGACCTAAGGTGTGTACTTTGATCGCAAGTCCGCTTGCCAAACGGCGATTAAGGCTACGGCGATTCAGCAAAGCCTCCCTAATAGGTGAGGCCTCTATAGAAAAGCCTATGCCATGCAGTGAACTCCTAGAGGCTGTTATGATGATGATTATCGCGTTAAGACATCACTGTAGGATATATGACCCTCCCGTAGAGGTCAATGTCCAACGAAGGCCTTATACAGACCTTTTTGATGATAATGATGATATAAGATAAAATATGTGTTTATAATAAAAATATTAACTTTCAAATTAACAATAGACGAGATGGTTTATTTTACTAAGATTGTCTATGTACGTAATACGGCTTTAAAAAAAAGAAGGAGGAGAAACCGTTGTTTCTAGCTTATTCTTCTCAAAGGAGGTCATGTTTCGAGAATCATTGTTTAATCTACGTTAAGAGAGATTTAAACATACTTTAATAGAATAAATAAAAATTTTCGAGTCACGATAGCCGAGTTGTTGGGTGGTCGGAATTTCGAGTCGAGAGACCCGAGTTCGATCCCCAGGTGGCAGTACCAATGAGTTTTTCAAAAACTTATGTACGAATTTCATCGTTGGCTTGGACATAAGGGCGGCGACAGGCTCACCACCTGTCACGTTGTCCCGAAAATATCTTCGGTGGAAGGTGGGTCAAAGGGACTTAGTTGTCTAGACTTGACCTCTGTCTACCCCTGTATTGGGAATTGCGTGAAGATATTTATATATATTTAATTTAAAATAAAAATTTTGACCTTAACTTGTAATTATTCTATAATAGCACATTTTCTTTTTAAAGGGTTTGAATAAGAAAAGAACCATACCAGAAATCGATTACGTTTGATAGATCACCTTACATGTAATATCCGTAAACATCACATTTATGAAAACACAGAACTTAACTGCGCATGTTGTCTAGTATCCAATCCATGTAATACGCCACATTTGTGTAGACGCCAGGGAAACCGCCAATTCCACAGCGTTTCGAGCCGTAAGAGACGATGCCACGTTGAACGTACCTAGTATAATCAGCAATTACCAACAAATCATATATCTATATATATATATATATATATATATATATATATATATATATATATATATATATATATATATATATATATATATATATATATATATATATATATATATATATATATATATATATGGAGGTGACGATGGCCGAATGGTTTGGTGGTCGGTACTAATAGGTTTTTCAAAAATTTATGTACGAATCGACGTACGTATGTACGTTCGAGCGGCAATAGCCTAATGGTTTAAGGTGCGGACTGCGAAACATGACGTCGCAGGTTCGGGCCCCACCATTCGACTATTGACGTAAACCAACTCCAGACACAAGCATTGCAGCTTAATTGGAGTGGTTAACAGGAATACTAGTAATGTTATTCGGCATTGCTAGTATTCTTTTAAAAAAAGAAAAAAAAAGAAAGAAATTATATCGTGGGTTTGGACATAAATACGGCGACGGCCTCACCACCTATCACGTTGTCACGAAAATATCCTCGGTGGAAGGTGGATCAAAGGGACTTAATTACTTAGACTAACCTCTGTCTACCCCTGTATATGGAATTGCGTGAAGATATACATATATATACCCATATAAAAAATTATAATACGCACTACCAACTAATGTGGGCGAATTGGACCATGTTCCAGGTTTTATTTTCACGCATCTCCCAAAACAACTCCCAAAACAACTCTACGATGAGCGACCGCAGAGACTGCGGTCGCTCATCGTACAGTCTACTCGCTTGAGGATGCCTTGTTTTGAGGCGAAACACGTGTCGCGTTTTCGGTGGTGGTGTGTGTTACCTGGTTTGAGTGTAGTGGTGGTGGTGCATACAGTGGAGTTGGTGCACACGTCTGTGGAATTGGTGCACGCATCTGTGGGAGGGAGGGTGGTGCTCTTCTTCTTCTTCTTCTCTTCGGACCAGGTAGCATATACCTTTTATATTTTCATGCGGAGGGTTGCGAAGTAATTTTTAAATAACAACTTTACAATGAATTTCCGCAAAGTAACGCCTGAGTCAATTAACTATCAGAGGTAATTTGGTTTCAATTCACCTTTCACCGAAGCTTATTTTTGGGACAACGTGAAATCGTTTTCCAGAACGGTCCAAGTAGAAAATACACTTTTTCTACATTTTCTCGGGTCTGGGTGTTTGTGGTGCCTTCGTTATCAATATTAAATAGAAGGTGGCTTACCTTACTCCAACAGCAGTTCGTCCCGGATACATGAGAGGACCTCCAGAATCACCACCACACGAATCCTTGTCCTGAACGCCTCCCGCACACATCTGTTTCTCGTTGATCGGTGGAGATCTGTAAGAAATAATTAAAGTTATGCTGCTTTACCTTATTTTTTTTATTCACAATTTTCGTTTGTTTAGGAATAAGTACAGAGTACTTGTGCCATATAGAGCTGAGAATATTCCATTTACGCAAGCATTTACGGCAAGCCTGTCAAGCGTATACGTACGACTAAAGAAATTGAAACATTTTGTGCCTAATTTTATGTTTGGATGGTTTTTACACATGGTCAAGCATAGTATAAAATGTATATTAAATTCTGCGCAAAGGCAAAGTAAAATAATGTCGATCACATTATTTTGCATTGTTTGCGTCATGTTATTATTTATAGTTCGCACTACTTTGTTCTCGTATAATGTTTGCTATAGCTTTTTCATTGGGAATGAAAAAAATATTAATATTATCTGTGAGTGTCTCGTATCACTAACAAAATACAGGCTAACTTGTTTAAATATTTATATACTATCTATTGTAACATATATAATACAATGCAAACCGATTGCAATACAAAACTCACATTCACTGAACAACCCTAGTACCTATTTTTATATGTATAGTTGGCTTATATAACGCAGGTTCTTTGGGAACTAAGCACGATGAGATTATCGCATTTATGGCTAAGTATTCTGTTGATGTCATGGCTATAAATGAGACGTGGCTAAGATCTGGAGAAAAAGGACGGGCACCGATTATTCCTCTATATAGATTGCGGCACATTGCACGCCCAAAGGAAGTCAGAGCAGGTCGGGGTGGTGGTGTAGGATTTTATATCAAGCAAGGAATAAATGTACGTACCTATACACATCCTGTTGATCCAAGATATAAGTCCATGGAGCAAATGTGGCTAACAACCACCATGAGCGGGAAAAAAATTAGTCATAGGCACAGCATATAGGCCCCCATGGCTTGATCCGAATATTTTTTTCGACGCACTAACAGACACTGTTACTAATATGCCACCATATGATCACCTTATTATATTAGGTGATTTCAATATAAACTTGCTGGATCATCAACAACAAAATACAAAAAAATGCAAACGTTTATACACTGTCTCGGTCTTAAACAATTAGTAAATTTACCAACACACTACACTGAATTTAGCTCTTCATTAATAGATATTATTTGCACGGATCTGTGCGCGCGGTGAGTTACCATGGAGGCTGTAGGGTCACTATGTGGGCACGCTATGGTGTTTTGCGAGTTAAAAACATAAAAAAAGATGCACCTACCCCCCAGTACATTGTTTACCGACCAATAAAGAATATTTGTTATGAATCTTTTAAATCTGATTTAAGTTTAATTAGTTGGGACTGATGTTAATGGTTGATTATTTTTAATAAATCTATATTGAATATTTTCAATACTCATGGTCCATATAAAAAGTGTAGGCTGAAGAGACAATCGTATCCTTGGATGACATGTAACGTAAAATTTATAATGTCGCTTAAAAATAAAGCCCTTTCAGATTTCCGTAAAACTAGACAACCTAAGAAAAAAGAATATTTTAAAACTCTAAATTCCTTGGTTAAAAAAAAAAACAATATATTTTGAAAAATCAGCTTATTTTAAAAGTAACATCAACAAACAAATACACCGACCGAAATTACTTTGGAAAAACCTTAAATCAACAGTTCTACCTCTTAATAAAAACAAAGAGTTGCCTCAGCATTTCACGGACGCTAAAAAATTTAACTTACACTTTTTAAATGATCCCGGTAGCTCAAAAGTTGATATGTCACGTTTATCATACTTCGAATTCAACTTACTTTCAAATAGTAGCACTAGTCACTAAGGATGCTGTTTATAAAGTTATGACAAATCTGCACTCTAATGCTCAAGGTTATGATGAAATAACGTTAAATATGCTCCTATTATCCTGTCCGGATACTTTAGATACCGTTACGGCATTAGTAAATACCTCAATTACTACCTCTGTGTTTCCTGACTTATGGAAAATTGCCATAGTAAGGCCGCTTCCTAAAAACAATAACCCTCTTGATGTTAAGGACCTCAGGCCAATAAGTATTCTGCCGTGTCTTTCGAAAGTACTCGAAAAAATAGTCAGGCAACAAATGACAGATTATATAGAAAAGCAGAGTATTTTGCCAGATGCTCAATCTGGGTTCAGGAGGGGTCGTAGCACTGTAACGGCGTTAGTAGATGTCACAGATAATATACTGCATGCTCAGGATGAAGGATTATGCACATTGCTGGTACTGTTGGACTTTTCCCGAGCTTTTGATGGAATTAATATTTCCCTCCTCCTATCAAAGTTAAGTTACTACGGCTTTGATGCAAAAACAGTGAAATGGTTTTATAGTTACCTTAATAACAGATCACAATTCGTTGATATAAAAATGTCTGATGGTTCTTCCCTATGCTCTGTACTATCCCCGATTAATAGAGGAGTTCCCCAAGGATCGATTTTAGGACCAATTTTGTTTGCGTTGTATTCTGCAGATGTTACAAAATGCATCTTGACCTGTAAGTACCACATCTATGCCGAAGATATACAAATTTACTTATCTTTTAAGGCAGAAGACATAGATGTGGCCATACATGACCTTAATGCAGATTTACAAAGAGTTGCAATGTGGGCTTTGAACAATAACCTCCTTCTTAACCCAACAAAAACTAAATATATGTTGATGGGTCCCAGGAAAAAAGTAGCTACAATACCAACAGTACGACCCATACAGCCATTGCTATTAGGCACTCCCATAGAACTCGTGTACGAGGCTCGGGACTTGGGTCTGAACATTGATGCAGACTTGAGAATCGAGAAGCATGTGGCTGATTGTGTGAAATCTTGTTTTTATAGACTAAAAATTTTATATAGAATCAGGCCTTATCTTTGTATTAATTTACGTGAACAATTGGTAGAATCACTCGTATTCTCCAAGCTTAGTTATGCTGATTCTGTTTACGGACCTAGATTGCTGGCTCGTACACAGCGTCTTATACAATGGGTTCAAAACGCATGTGCTAGATTTTATTATGTTATTCCTCCGCGTAGCCACGTAACACCATTTTTAAATAAACATTACATTTTAAAAATTAAATCTAGGCAGCAGCTCCACTTGGCGTGCCGTCTATTTGGGGTACTTAATAGTCAAAAGCCAGGGTATCTATATAGAAAGCTAATGTTAGTATTCCAAAACAGAAGTTGCAAAAGTAGGCAGTGTGTACAGCAACTTTCTATTCAACTCCACAGAACCGCGGCGTTTCGAGGCAGTTTTAGAAACGCCGCCTCAAAATGTTGGAATAACATTCCGCCGCCAATTAGAAATGTTAAGAATTCCAACACAACATTTCCATAATATAACGTAGCATTTTTGCTATGATCTTTCTTTCTTTAGTACTCGTGTTACTGTTCCCTGAAACCTGCTTTAACTTTAACTATAATTATTATTTTCTTAAATTTTGCAACTTAACACTGACATTTATATTATTATTTAATCATTTCCCGTCTCTGGATGGCGGACTCGTGACGAGTCACGTCGTTTTGGAGGCCAAGGAGGTGGCCTTGATGGCGGAACATCATGGGGTTTTAGTCGGTGCGAGCCCGTCATCAACCGTCCTTGCTCCTTCGGGCACACGTGTACCCGCCACATTAGGTATTACCATTCAAAATAGCCGTAAAAAATTATATTACAAAAAATTCATATAAATTAAAGTAAAGAATGTGTAATTTGGTTTCTGTGTTTACACTTTAATTTACATATATAATTTATCATATTATGAAAAATATCATTGTCATTTCTTACCCATTGTATGAATCTTGACATTCCTCCCTCGTAACAATCGGTAAGTCAACGCTGAGCAACACTGGAGACTGCAAACCATCTTCTGTGGCTCCCCAGCCCGCGACCACACCCTTCAGACCTTCTAGTGGCTCCTTCTGTAACTCTGGTGTAGTCGGCAGACATATTGGCTTCATGTTGTCTAAAATCATTAATACATAATTGTCATAATTATATGTACCAGAATGATTATATATTTCAATACATTATCGTAAACATTGTCTTGAATTCCTTATTCAGACGTGAAGGCATGTCTTTGACATCACACGAGGAGGTGAGTTAGGTGTTTCGAGAATAAACCTGTGTTTGACTCATATAAGCGGAGACTACTCATGTTGCTTGTTGTCTTGGATGTTTTGGATTGTCGCGGATGAAGCCGCGGGATATCGCTATTTTAAATTTAAAAAGAAATTAGATACCTAACGTAAAATCCGCTGGTTGTGATAGTCTCACAAGAGCTATATCGTCGACTAGATTCTCTGGAGAATACCCCGGGTGTGCTATAACACTGCCGATTGTGACATTCTGGAACATTAATATTATACACCATATAATGTACACAGTACTTGGGTAACCAAGTGAAGCTCATTTTTGCTTCGTTTCGCGTTTACAACATATATAGAGAGCTACATACATTTTTTAAATATGAAATGACATCGACGACGACAGACGACAGACGACTACATCGATCCCGATAAACTTTGAATGTAAAATACTAACAAAAACCGTAGAAAAGTCAATTTCATTTAAAACAAATGACACAATAAATTAGTTGGCGTTAACTTATTAATATCTCCTGGCTCATGTCATGATTGCTCAGTGGTAAGAGCGTTGCCTCGATACGACATAGGTCGCGGGTTCGAATCCCGTCCGTGTAGTTGAAATTTAAAACATTTTTTCTTTTTAATAATTGCCTAACAATTAAAATTCTACTCGAAGTATAGAGATCTGCAGTAAGGAATCGCAATGGTTTAAACCTTTAGTACTGCTCTCTGAGCTCTTTCCAACCTAAGAAACTGGGTCTTACCTGAACCACCCCATGGGAATAATAAGTTAAAATGGAATGTCCTAATGCATAATATATTGTTTTCAGAGTTTTAAATTCTGTAGAAGATTTTAGATTTTTAAAAACGGAATTGAACTACTTTTACTACTACTATTCTGACGTACATTTTAAATCAAATAAAATCATTTATTCATTCACCAAATAAATCATATATAAATATATCAAAAAAAAGGTTACTTCTCGGGGGTAGGGTAAGTGGCCTCCAAGTGAAAAGCGATGGCAGGATTACATCTCCAAGTATCCAAGATAAAATTTAAGAAGTCCGCTGTTAAGCAGCAGGGTTTAAGGTGTCTGTTAACCTTAATTAAATTACTTCAAGACTTCAGATTTTAGTTTATTAAGTAGGCAGTGCTTATAGTATAAGTAACATGTTTAGTGAAGAAAGTTATTAAAATTCATTGTCAAACTTTTCTTTGTAGGGCATTGTCTATATCCAGACCAGAACCGGTAGGTTAATTAATGAGTAATTAAAGTGAATTGTATACAAGTGTTTAACAATGAATTTTAATAACATGCAATTTCACCAAATGACAACAATCCCAATAATCAATTATGGAAAGTTATTCTCTGTTTTCTTTTCTGTTATTTATGAAGGCGGTTAATTTTTTTATTAAATATTTATTTACTAGCTTCCGCCCGCGCCCACGCCCGCTTGGTTTGATGATAAAAAAGTAGCCTGTATCTAGCCTACGGAAGGTTTCCAACTACAAAACTTTTCCAATACCTTATTAAGAGAAAAACTAATTTTTAGTTATGTCTACTATGACGTCTGCCCTGAGGCAGATGTTCGTTCATTTTGCATATTGTTTTCTTCGTAGCTAATTCGATTCGAAGCGATTTATTTATTAAATACAGTACGCATAATGTTTTTTGACTTAGTATATTTCAAGTAGATATATATTATATTCGATTAAATTAAATTTTTTTGTGTAGTTATAAAAGATTTTTGTTTGTTTATTGAATAATATAATTGTAATTTAATTTATTTGGTTCTATTAAGAAGATTATTACAATATTGTTAGCTTCATAATAATGAAACCACAAGCGGAAGCTAGTCCACGATACCATTATCTTTATGTTACACCAACGGTTTGGGCAGCGCACGCCAAGATTGCTCTCAGAGGGCAGGCATTGTTCAGACTTCCTTGATACTTATGGTAATATTATGGCTAAATTACAGAAGTACTTTATAAATTGTACCCTATGTGTTATTTTTTATATTCATTTTTTATATATTTCTTCGCGATCCGTTCAGTACTTTTTGCGTTACAGAGCAACGAATATTAGTAGGATTTCTCAGTAGGTAAAACTTATTACATTCATGTCTTTACCCTTGAATTTGGCGCACAGTTCAACTCCCCTTCGACTCGCTCGCAGTCTGGATCTTTTCTGACATCATATTCGCCAAGGAGAACTCCTGTTAGCTTTAACCTGGGTCCCAAGAAGCTCACGCAGTGGGCCGCGGTCAGAACGTACCACTCCGAAATAAGCGTGCCGCCACAACTCAGCTTTGCCCCTCGGGCTATAACGTAACACATATTATTTTTTAAACCTTCTAGTATATTACTGCACTCTAATATCTACATTTGTCGGCGTCATTACAGCCTTTGAAGAATCCACTACTGAATTCACATTCATATGGACCTTCTGGGTGTCGAAATAGAGACTGAAATGTGCAAATCGTTGTTCTATAATACGTTTGCTTCAAAACATCATAAATAATCTGCATAGCCTAACCATAACATACATAGCATACTCGCAACGTAACCGTAATTTTATAGTTAATCATTCTAATCGGTGTGGCCTAGATTTAGGCACTGGCACTGCTGTGCTGAGAGCTGTTGTAAATTGTTTTGGACTTAATTTATGCCTGTATATATTAACAAAGGTTAAACACAAATATTATCCTACGAAACTGACGCGTCCACTACTTCTACCCTATATAATTTCAATGATAATGTAATGCTTCACTATAATAAATCTTTTTTTAAAACCATTAACCTGAATTCAAAGCGAAGCGTTATAGGTACAAACCCATAACGCTTCGCTTTGAATTTAGGGTCGACCGAGAACTAAAACTAAACAGCCGTCTGGCATTTAAAAATAAAAGGTTTTAAAATTTATCCTCTATTAAAAAAGAGGTACATAGACAGGAATAACTTGAAGAGATTTGAAAAAAGAATACTAAAAATGCTAAATATGACATTACCAGTTAACCGATAAACAGTTAACATTATCTCCTAAGACGTAAAACGTTGCAACTCAGAGTGACAAATTTTTGCAACGTTTGCGACTGCATCCTATAGGTGTCGATTTTAAACTTAATTGTTTATTACTTTATCTTATACTGTTTAAAATCATTACTGTCAATATTATTACTGCGATGTACCTGAATCGTAGGCGACCAGTACCATCCAAGGCATTTCAAACAAGCGCGTTCTATTGCCACCATATATTCTGTCACTCTCAATGACCCCGCATTGCGTCGGTAGCAAATTTAAATTTCGATGTCTTCTTACATCTGGTGGATCCTCCTTCAAGAAATTGTTGTTCATACCATTCTTGTTCACATCATTTATAGCGAACTCATCTTTGCTCTCAGTCGAAGGAACACAGCAGACCTGTACAACCAAAATTAGCATTATCACTACATATTACAGACATTACATGAAACAATACAAATGCAACATCCGTCGCATCTGTTTGTTTGTCTAATAAACTCCAAAACTACGGTAACTATATAAACTTAGATAGTTACCTATGCATTATAACCAATTCAAGGGCAAGTTTTGTCTATATAACTCCATAATTTTTTGAATCCTCTTGTTCCTATTATACATGCGCAACTGATTGATACGACAAGGGCAAGTGATAGAGTGGTCGGAATTTCGAGTCGAAAGACCCGAGTTGGATCCCCAGGTGCCAGGCTCGTACCAATGGATTTTTCAAAAAACTTATGTACGAATTATATCGTTGGCTTAGATATTAAGATGGCGACGGGTTCTCCACCTGTCTCGGTGTCCCGAAAATATCTACGATTGAAGGTGGGTCGAAAGGACTTAATTGTCTAAACTAGACTTTTGTCTACCCCTGTAATGGGAACTGCGTGAAGATATTTTTATTTATTTATTATGTAGGGTATCGAATTAAGCTGTATTTACCAATAATGTGTTGTACTTTACGGCAATGGTAGATGGGACTGGTATATTTGAAAACGCAATCGAATAAATGGCTATGTTTTTGTACATTTTTCTAATTTGGTATCCTTCATGTTTTGCAGAAGCTGTCTTGTTATTCTCCGTAACTACGCGACAATTCTGTCATTATCATAAGTTTATTCGACTACACAGAATCGAGTTCCCGAATTTGCTTGTTTATATAATTTATACATACCAGAGGCTTATCGTTTTCAAAACCACATGATAGTATTTGTAACTTTGTCCGTAAGTGTGTTGATATCGGCTTCGCAGATTTCTTTATTTCTTTCATCAACGGTATACATTCTTCTAACAGGATGCAAGTTCCAACAGTATCGTCGGTCTTAACGATACAACTTTCGCCGCTAAATTCTGTAATAGGCTGTTTCGTTAAAATGATATATAACAAGAACATTTTTTAAATATTTAATATTTATTAAGTAAATGAAAAATTAAATAACAAAGATACAAAGATCATTCTAATCCTTGACCTGAGTCAATTATCACTCATAATTATTACAAATTAGCGTTACCTACCGGGATTACAGAACCTATTTTCTCTTATTCACATTACAGACATACATACATATCGGCCTGTCAAAGTCCACTGTAGGACATAGGCCTCTCCCATAGGAAGGATTTACCATAATAACCACGCTTAACACGCGGATTTGCGATGGCAGTACTAGACCACTCGCACCTCAGATGCTGCTGCCCATTTTCGATCTAATAATTTTAGTCAGATATTTTTAGAGATGGTTATCCCGCCATCTATCGGTTGCCGTAACGATATTCAAGGCTGTTTCCCTTAGTCGACTCTTACGACATCCTTGGAAAGAAAGGGAGGCTTTATAATATTATCACTTACTTAGTCACATTAGCATAGAAACTGTAATTACTACGTAAGCAAATACTGTATTTGGCACCAGTTTGCACAAACTTAGCACTAGTTTGCAGTGATGATATTTAAAGACATTAAAAATGTCTACGGAGCAATGACCTATAGAATATTTATTTATTTATTTAACTTCACACACCAGTGAGAACAGATCGCAAAGAGTCACGATCCTTACACACCTCTTTTTCAGTTTTTTTCAGATTCATAATTTTTAGAGATTCATCATTTTTCATAGATTCCTTATCATTTAAAGATAATTTTAAAAAAACCTTTCTAAAGAACTTGGTATAAAAATACTGCACAAACATACGTAGTATTATTGTCGATAATTATCGCTTTAAAATAATAATAAATATCTTCACGCAATTCCCAATACAGGGGTAGACAGAGGTCTAGTCTAGACAATAAAGTCCATTCGACCCACCTTCCACCGAATATATTTTCAGGACAAAATGACGGGTGGTGAACGTGATATAATTCGTACATAAGTTTTTGAAAAACACATTGGTACGAGCCTGCCACCTGGGGATCGAACTCGGGTCTCTCGACTCGAAACCCCGACCACACAACCACTCGGCTATCGTGACTTAAATCGCTTTTGTGACTGAATATGGTAAGAGGGAACCATTGTCAGTTTCATTTCTACATGACGTCCAAACTAATTACACAGCGTATCTTTGCACTTAAAATACTTGCATCGTAAATTAAAGTATATGACCTATCTTGCCAGGATAATCAATCACGCCAGAAACGCTGAATAGATCTAGATAAAATTTGGCACAGAGATGGATTAGTCTCAAATACCATATAGACTCGTAGGCACATTTATCCCTAAAATTTTACGATTTGAGCTACTTTTACTCCCATAAATTGCTGGATTCCTTGGAAACGTCGGGATACTGCACAAGCCAAGTCGCGGATAGAAGCTAGTCTGCCAGCAGTGAAAGACCACGTTTCGTTTCCATAAATCATCACTGGCGACCCCCTCTTATATACTTTGATCTTAAGATTTTGAGGTATAGGTACTCCACGAGAAGATAAACTGTAGTTTCCTGAACGCTGTCCAGCCGAGTTGGATTCGTCGACTTACCTCTGCGTCAAGGTTGGGCTACCTTGTTTACAGTTCCCAGTTATATTTATTTGTCAACAACTTCAAGCGAATGTTTTCAACAGTAACCGGTCTGACATGGAATTTAAACGTGATTTTAGTCTTGCCTATGTTCATCTTTAGACCTATCCGTTGAGAAACACTAATTAGGTCATTGAGAATGGTGCTAAGTACCTCAGGCGATCCTGCCATTAAGACTATAGTCAGCAAACCGAAGGTGAGCAATCTATTCGCCATTGATGTTAATACTGTATCCTTTTTAACTACTTTCTAACGCAGCGGTGAATTTCGGGGATGTAACGTCACCCTGTCTTACATTGGATAGGTTTCGTTCTGGTTGTGTTCTCGGATACACCACGCCATGTCATACAGGTACACTCTACGATATTACGGGAGTCTGGCACCGCTGAAGAGATAGAATTGAAGGCTTTCTCATAGTCCGCATACGCTAGATACAATGGAAAATTTTACCCTTCCGTCTTCAGCCCAACCTGGCGAAGAGTATGTTTGTTTGGCAAAAGATTCTCGAAAACAATACGTAAGTTCGTGGTTTAGAAGCGCTATGGGTATATAGTTTTTTAATATGCAGTTATCCCCATTCTTGGAGAACAAGACCAGCACGCTTCAACTCCAAGCTTTTAGCGAAGTGCCGCCATGGATAACGGAATTGAACAGCTTCTGAAGAAGTATCGCTTGACGAACCGCTTTCTGAAGCTCAGCCGTAATTCTGTTCTCACCTAGCGCCGTGCCGTTTTTAATCTGTTTGAGAACCATTCTAAGCTCGCTCACACGGACATCGGGGATATCATAGGAGTATTGTACGTCTCTTGGGTCGATACTCCTACCAGAGTAAAGTTTCAGCGACGATGTGTTTTATTATATGCGGTATAGATGTGCCTACATGCTTGTGTTACTCTTAACAATATATTAAGCTGTTCTTTCTTTCTTAAAATGATGCCTCAAATTTTGATAGGGCAACTTTCATAATATAAAACGATATAAACTTTAGCAATAGCAATGCTATAGAATTACTGTAAAAATGTATGTATAAATTATCTGCTTAATTTTGAAGTTATTATACTACCATAAGTGCCATTCGAAAATGAGGTGATCAGAAACCTAATAACCTTCTCGCATATACTTACATCTTCAATAATAACATTTAAACATTAAAATCCATTTCAACACTCTCAGGATACAATCCCGAAAATATTGCTGAACATATAATTTATAAAAGTAATACAAACTGTATTTCTTAATAATATATACTTTTCGAATATTCGCAAATTACAATTCGGTAGACAAAAGTTAGATCAATAAGTTTTTCAACCTACTTTTTAACGAAGCTTATTCGGGAGTGCTAGACAGGTGGTGATCCTATCGATGTCTCATTGTCCAAGCTATCGGCACAATATTTGCCCCTTGCAGGAAGAATAGGCAGGGAACGGGTTCGAAACCTATGCCCCTTTCCATTATTTACCAGGCAATGCGTTGGACATAGGCACTTACGTACTTAAGGACCTGTAAAAGTCCACTACATGACATAAAAAAGCTGCAGCTCTAATTTTCACTTATGAAAAGTGTCATTTGATTGTTTATCTCGTTGATCGTAACACCGTTAAGTAATGTACCGTTTCGTAATGTGGTTCTCTTCACGCAGAACAAATTGGCGAAAAAACTCCGTTACATATCCTCTATTTTTAATGTTATTTTTTATCATGTGGATATCAAAGAATAGCCACATAAGCGATCAAAGTACATTCTGAAATAAAGTTGTTTTTTTTATGGAAAAGGGAGGCAAACGAGCAGGCGGTTCACGTGATGGTAAGTGATTACCGCCGCCCATGAACACCCGCAATACCAGAGGCATAGCAGATGCGTTGCCTCCCTTAGAGTGCCCCCCCCAGAATTGGGAGAGGGTGGTGTGTGGGCCACCGGTTACCTGCACTTACCAGACAAAACGCAGAAGTTGGTTAGACCTCTACTTCACGCCGGTATTCTGTGAGGTCGTGCCTCACAGAATACCTACTTCCCCGATCGAGCCGGCCCATTCATGCAACAACAAAAGCTGATGCGTGGCTCTACCACTGGTAAAAACAAAGAACGTGACAATAAAGAGATTAAATTAAGTCAAAATAACGAGGGATTGCTATAGTAGATAACTATGTCTGACAAACGTATCGGTAAAAACAGTATCAGCCACCACGCACCGTAAACCGACACTACTGTCAATCACTGCTCTGCATAATTTTGTACGTGTTTTTCGAGATGGTGTTATCCTGCCATCTATCAAAAGCCTTTGCCATTTTCAAAGCTGTTCCCTTAGGCGCCTCTTACGACACCTGACTGTAAGTACACTGCTAACTGCAACACCTGACTGTAAGGCTATGAACCCCTCGGATATTATTTAAATATATTGTTATTATATTCATTTATTTATTACATCACTATTATTCATAATCCAGTTAAATAAGTCACGATAGCCGAGTGGTTGGGTGGTTGGAATTTCGAGTCAAGAGACCCGAGTTCGATCCTCAAGTGGCCGTACCAATGGGTTTTTCTAAAAACTTATGTACGAATTAATATCGTTGGCTTGGACATAAAAGGCGGCGACGGGCTCACCACCTGTCACGTTGTCCCGAAAATATCTTCGGTGGAAAGTGGGTCAAAGGGACTTAATTGTCTAGACTAGACCTCTGTCTACCCGTGCATTGGGAATTGCGTGAAGATATTTATTTATTTATTTACAGTTAAATAAATATTTATTTATTTATTTACAGTTAAATAATACTTTTTTCATTCATCTTATTGTTTAAGAGATGCTTTGTTGTCAATTAACTAAACATTTGTCAAGTAATATACTACCTGTTCTAAGGCATTGTTTTTGCTGCTAAATAAACTATTTTCAATTTTCAATTTACACCAAGTTAAGTCCTTTGAAATACCCACCGTATAAGATAACGGTGGGTCATAAATGCTATTAGTCACGTTAATTACTTTTGTGTTTTCAAATGATAAGTTACATATTTAGCCAATTAGCTTTAAAATAATAAAATTTTATAAGCACCAATAAATAACACACTTACGGCATTGAACTCGTACTAGCAGTAGTAATGATAACATTACACACTGTAAACACTTCCTCTTCCACATTGTCGAGTACTCTTGTCTCCCTCTAATGTCAAAGTAACACTACGCTAACAAAATGTCACTCTGTGATTCACGACAAATGAAAAAGAACTAAAGTCATAACTATATACGAAGCGACGTCTGTAGAAATTAAAAATATAAAAAATCTATAAAACAGTCAGCGCCGATAATTAGCCGTTTATCCACTAAAGAAACATTCTTTAGTGGACTTATTCGAGTAACACAGGTTATGATACGATACAACAGCTGAAAACAGACGTTTTCCTTTTGTTATTCAACTTAAGTCTACAGTCCGGTTTACTTATTAAGACACTGACACTGCCATACTTTAATTTTTCGTTTTTAATTTGTTTATTAAGAGCATCATTAATATAAATAAAAAACTGGATGTCGTTATCAAGAGTCCGTATACCTAATGACGTATTAAAAGTATTGACGGCCATTTGCCGAGATGGAGGCCATTACCATACTAGTTTAACGAGAAAAAGCCGAGTCGTTTTACCATCTCATGCGGTCACTTATGATGCTACCAGTATCCGTAAATTTGAACTTTAATTGAACCTGCTTAAAGTTTTAAATTCACATTCGTTACTTTAAGGTGCATATTGAAATTAATAAAATCGAATCCAAGTCTTAGCCTCACTTAAACTTCCGAATTAATACTGAAACTGGTAAGTATAAATAAATCTATTATATATTTGCCGCATAAACGGGTATTCCCATTTATTGGGTATGGCTACAGGTAACACTGAGTCAGTGTGAACTCAAGTCTAATAACAAGAAACCGTTAATTTTGATTGTTATGAGTCGTTCATTCCACCACTTCATTTTAATACTTAATTACTAATTTAATATGATATGACTTGTTATTCAAAATAAGCAATGTAATCAAGCTGTTTTTAAATCTTAATACAATAGTCACTCTCCTCCTAGTAATGAAGCAACTTGTGCGTAGGTGCGTTTTAAAATCTCACCTCCTTTCTTTCTCAAGAGTGTTAAGAAAGTAAAGAATCAAAATAAAAGCTATTTTGAGTCTAACTCACAAAAAGTAATACATGAACTCAACTTATTTCCATGTAAAATATAGCAACCCCGTGGAAATGTAACATACAACTTACAACTTTATTTAATACTTAACAACCTCTGTGTTAACAACTTCAACCGGTTTTCAAGGACATCTCTGAGGTCCCAGATTCGATCCCGGACGAGTCAATATAGAAAACCACTTTTTCTATTATTTCTTAGGTCCTTCGCTGTTACGAATTCCTTAACACAAGTGCTTTAACTACTTACTTTGGGATCTGAGAAAAGTATATGTTGTCCCTACAATTACAGTATGTAGTATGATTACTACAATTACTATTAGATATATATTTGAATATTTTGTAAAATAAAATTTAAATGAATAAATAAAAGATATAAAGATAAAATCAAAAGTTTAAAAAATACATCATCCCTGACAACGTGACAGATGGTGAGCCCGTCGCCGTCTTTACGTCCAAGCCAACGATGTAATTCATACAAAGTTTTTGAAAAACCCATTGGTACGAGCCTGCCACCTGGGGATCGAACTCGGGTCTCTTGACTCGAAATTCCGACCACCCAACTACTCGGCTATTGTGACTTTTAAATATATTTTCATTTCCTAAATTAGCACGTAACTAATATTAAATATTAATGTATGTATAATTTATTATAGTAATTAAATTGTAAATAGTAATAATACTACTAATTAAAAAATAACTAAGACTTTCAATGCTGGGGCATCGAAAGTCAAGTTAAACATTAAAAACTAATTTCTAAAGCTAAAAAATACGGAATATGTTTGTACGTTTGGGTATACATACAGGTATCTTGAGAAGTTTTGTGATTTCAAAATATTACAAATCTTTACATCAAAACTTTTTACTATATTTAACTTCCTACGGTTTGGAGTCTTAAGGATTCGTGTCAATTTTATAAGTTAAAAAAAAAAATTCTTTTATGTAGATATAGGACAAATACATCCGTCATCCACTCTGAAAGTAAGTGCGAAAGTTGCGGACAAACATTCATCATACAAATAATGAGAGCCTTACGAGATTCGAACTCGCAACCCTTAACTTCGATTAGAATATATCAGGCCGTCGGCAAGCTTTCATTTGGTTCTTTATGGTCTTTTAATTATCATTAATATTAATATTTACCTTACTTACCCACTAAGGCATTTTGCAGTTGTGAAGTGGATTTTTAGGCAGATCGTTAAGTCCGTGAACGTCCACTGCGGGTCATGTCTCTCTCAACACAGAAGCTAGTAGGAGATTTCTGCAATATAGTAATTTTTAATTAGCTTATAATTTCCAATTTTTTTTTAATTTCTATTCTATCTATATCAGCAGGACTGCCATATGTTATACATCTCTCCCGGTAAAAAGATTTGCAGGACTCGTCACGCTTTGCAAGCTTCTATATCCAGGTCTATTTCCCTTGGTCGCTTCTTAGGACACCCGTGGGAACAAAAGGCATGGCACTTACACACCATACTTAATAAATAATAAAATAAAATATATACATTCACGCAATTCCCAATACAGGGGTAGACTGAGGCCTAGTCTAGACAATTGAGCCCCTTTGACTCGCCTTCCAGCGAAGATATTATCGGGACAACGTGACAGGTGGTGAGCCCGTCGCCGTCTTTATGTCCAAGCCAACGACATAATTCGTACATAAGTTTTTGAAAAACTCATTAGTAACGAGCCTGCCACCTGTGGATCGAACTCCGGTCTCTTGACTCGAAATTCTGACCCCCAACCACTCGGCTATCGAGACTTATATCCTCATACTTAACCAAAAAACAAATCATATAAATTGTAATCTTAAGATGTAGTTATAGTAAAGTAAAAAATAAGTTAAAAGTCAAGATAACCGAGTGTAGGAGTGTATCGTTGGCTTGGACATTGAGACGGCTACGAGCTCACCACGAGTCGCTGTCCAAAAATATCTTCGGTGGAAGGTGGGTCAAAGACTTTATTGTTTATACCTCTGTCTACCCCTGTATTGGAAATGGCGTGTAGATATTATTTAAGATGTAGTTATAAAAATATTAATAATAAATAAAGTTATTGGGTTTCGAACCTGGAATTAATAATGACTCTGGTCCTTAATATCGATTAAGACTTTTCCTCCAATTTCAAAACAGGACCAAGATGAATGAATATTTCTATCTTTTCGCAAATTTTTCAATATAATATTCGGTTGTGTACCACATACGAAATTTTTTATTCATCCAGTGGTGGACTGCGCGTCAAATATCTTTCATTTACATGGCTTACTATAAATTTTATTGCTCGCCAAAAGCCTAAGCATACTGTGTTTGTGGCATCCTACACTACATAAATTTATGTTTTTAGTGAATAAATTTAGAATCAATTAAAATGCTTTCAACAATTCGTTACTGTAACGCATGAATTTCTGTAGCAATAAGTTTCATATCAATAATAATGCGATACAAAGTGTGTGCGCATAACATTGAACTTGATAAAACCTCAAAATATTGCTACATTTATATTAGTCTGCTAATTATCACCACATATCATAAAACAATTCCTACGTATTTTTATATGTAATGTGTGTTAATCTATAAAGTAAAAGTTTATCTATAAAGTATATTAAAAGCGGCAATAGCCATTCCCAAGTAGCACAAGGATCATATATACAAATATGTTGTTAAATTATGTATAGCTGAAAGTGTGAATTAGCTCTTGTAAAAGTTCACTTAACATTCTGAAGTTGCATATTGGCATTTAAACAACATTCTAAAATCTAACGCTATACAGCGGTTCGATAACGATAGCAAAAATGCTTTTTAATTGTTTATGTACGATTTTTGACGTTAGCTTAGACATAAAGAAGACAACGGGCTCACCAACTGTCACGTTGTCCCAAAAATATCTTCGGTGGCAGTTGGGTCGATGGGACTTAATTTTCTAGACCTCTGTCTACCCCTATATTGGCAATGGCGTGAAGATATTTATTTATTTAACTGTTTTTTGTAATAATGCATCAGGCAGTTGTACATCTTTAAGCTTTTCTCGGTGCGTATGATTAAATAACAGTATTTTAAGTACTATGGAAATGCCTAGTGCTATTTAATAGTACAACTCTATGCCATTTTCTTTTTTTTATAGAGAAGGGAGGCAAACGAGCAGGTGGCTTACGTGATGATAAGTGATTACCGCCGCCCATGAACATCCCCAATACCAGAGGTATATAGCAGATGCGTTGCCGGCCTTTGAGAAAGGGATAGGCTCTTTTTTTGAAGGTCCCTAAGTCGTATCGGTCCGGAAAAACCGCTGACGGAATCACATTCCATAAAGTGCAAGTGCGTGGCAGTCTTGTTTATTGCTGGCTGTCAGTTCTTGCTTTCACTTTAGAAAAGTAACTGAGTTCTATTGTACAGCCACCAACTCTATACTAAAATAACTTTGAATTATTGTAATGCGTAACACTATATACAAACATAGACTTACAAAAGATAAAAGTTGAACAGACATCAGTTCAACAGTAAAATAATTTAAAATTATTGTTATGCGTAAAGCTATATTTTTTTTTCAAGTGGGACCTCTCACAAATTTTATATTTACCGAGCAACCGAGCAATGGAATATAGGATCATAATAATGAATACTTTTATTTCATACCATTGTGTCTGTCTATATGATAGTCATCTTGATGCTGACGGCTATACACTGTAATACGTCTTGAGACGGGCATGTATCAGTGTTTACCTAAAATCAGCGCATCGTGTGGTTCTAGTCGATGGAAGTTAGAGGTGTAGATGTCTGTAGTAGATGCAGAGAGGCCTTGTGATGGCGTGTGACCGGAGGTAGCCGTGATATTGATGCGTGTTTGCTTTTCAGCAACATAACGAGTACGGTGGTGGGTTGGAAAATAACGCTTTTCACTATGGTGGTGTCCTGCGTCTCTGTTGGACTCACATCTCAGTAGTTTAGTCCGAGCCGGGTTCATTGACGACGGGGCTGCAGGCCGTCTGACCTCCAAGAATTTTATTTAATAACATATTTGAAACTCTCAGTAAATTTTCTACCATTTAAATATGCGAAGGCAACTTGCTGGTGGGTGAGTCAAACTCGATCGAAATGCATTATACTCAACGTCAGTTCACTGATCCTATCTGATGGCCAAATTAATACATACCTTCCAGGTGATAAATTATAATTATAACCACTATGGCTAAATCTGCCTTTCCGGATGGTTGGTGGAGCATATGCTTTTACCTCACGCGGATGGTAGCTGGAGGGAGGAAGAGAAGGCTACGGCGGAAATCTGCTCAACGTGGGAACCGAACCTTTTGGGTGAGCAGTAGACTCACTACGCGCTCTGCGGCAAATTTGTCCTGCTGACCACGGGATTGGTGGTGATGCCAAAATAAACACTAACATTCGCCTGCAGTTGCGGTGGTCTGGCGAGGTAGTGGCGCTTACGGATGGCTTATCTAAGGGCCAGAGTACCTGACTTTATACAACGTGTGCCCGAACCGTATGAAGTACATTCACTATAGTTGGATTTGTTGCCGGCTTGTATGACGTTTACACGAATTGACATGCGCAACTTCGGTCGAAATAAACGCAATACAAAGGACCCCTTAACTTCACGTTCCTCTTCCTCTAATGGATGGCGCTCACCGCATGCGGTGATTGTTGTCATTGAAGGGAGCCGTATGTAATGTGAACCCTTTTCAAGCAAGAAGGAGTAATTTATTAATAATAGTGTAAACAAGAGATAAAAGGGAGTAAACTGTACTCCGTGCCTTCTCGAGTGTATTGACCTTAGATAATAAGTATTTATCTATCCAAGTAACGCCTAAAAGAATATTATTATTAAAGAAACACAACGTAAAATGGATCCTAACTTACACGACGCTCACATTATAAAATTAAACGGACCTGAAACCTTAGAAACATCATAAAAACAGATCAATAAAAAGTTGCATGAGAAATATTATAAATGATATATTATTTATTGATAAAAACGAAACGTTACACAACGTTACATAAAAAATATATATATTTTATTGTAGGATCCTTAAACAATTGCGCGTGACACACAAATACATATAGACGGCTATATTCATTTACTTCGCGCAAGGTGTATAGATAATTAAGTGAGTCAATAGCCACGATAGCCGTGTGTTTGTCAAAGTCCCCCCGCGACCACGGATGCTGTAAAGCATCCGAAACGTCGGGAAATGGAAATGGTTTGTAAAAACTAATTAAAAACGCGGTAAAATCCGAATGCCGTTTTATTTAAATTGTGTAATATTCGCCTTGGGGGTCATTGTAGAAGCGTGCACGTCGCGACCCCTGCCAGCCCTATTCAGGGCTGCAATTCTACACAGCTGCGCACCCATGCCAACGAGGGTTAGGGCGCCCCCCCAAGGCGACACACACCAGTTCGTCCCCGTTGGTGTGGAAAGCAGCGCGCAAAGCGGCGATGGGGACCGCCACCCGTCACGCACAGCTCGACACGGCGGAAGGTGGAGGACGGAGTGCAGAGTTGGCACGTGGAATGTTAGAGGAGGCATGAGAGATAAGACGAATGAGTTGATCGAAATAATGAAAGAAAGAGAACTAGATATCGTGTGTTCGTCGGAGACCAAACGGAAGGGCAGCGGTACTGAAGAGCTCTCTGGCGGGGCGTTACTTCTATGGTCCGGAGTCCCGGAGAGCGAGAGCGCCTGCCAGGGAGTGGGGGTGCTGCTGTCGTCTCGGTTGATCGATGTTATAACTGAATATAAGGCTGTGAACTCAAGACTTCTCTGGGTTCGCTTTAAATTGGGACTGACGAAGTTATTCCTTTTGGCTGTTTATGCGCCGCCAGCTTCATTGCTCATTTAGGGGTCTGTTCGCGGGTTGGCGCCACCAGACGGCGATACCAGAACCACAGTCGGTCGGTAGCATCCGAAGCTGGAGGCTTCAGGAAGCGGACACGAGGGATAAATATCAAGCAAAGGTAGCCGAAATGCTTAACATCATCGATGTCAGGAAAGAATGTGTGGGCGAAAATGGCAGAGCCTTAGGGATGGAATGGTTTGTGCAGCGAAAGACGTGTGTGGATCTGTGAAAAGAGGTAGTACTAAAAAGGGTGATGCATGGTGGAATGACGAAGTGAAAGAAGCAGTTAATAAGAAGAAGAAAGCATGGTTAGACTACTTGGCCTCTAGTAATGATAAGGATATGAGAGAGAAGATGAAAGAAAGATATAAGCTTCAGAAAGTTCACACGAAAGCATTGATTCAGGAAGTGCGTGAAAGGAGTAGAATGGAAGCGGATGAAAGGTTGTCGCACAACTTCAAGAAGAACTTCAAACTTTTCTGGAAAGAGGTTGGAAGGACCCGGAGTGGTACGATAGCCTTAAGAATGAACAAAGTGGTTTAGAGAACCAATGACGTCCTCTCAGAATAATCGAACGTCATGCAGCGATGGAGCGAATATTATATGATCTTAGCGAGGGATCCGGGGATGACGCCGTGACTGGTACGCCAGACTCGGACCTCGATGACACTGAGGTCATCAGTATGAAAGAGATTGAATGTGCGATTCGAAGTTTGAAATGTGGTAAGGCTGTGGGACTAGACCGAGTTACTGCTGAAGTGGTCAAGTATGGTGGGCGTCGCGTCTGGGACAGCTCTTATCTACTGTGCAATTTGTGCTGGCGGACGGGGGCTGTCCCGGATGATTCGCGATTCAGTCATTGTGCCTTTATATAAAGGTAAAGGTTCGCATTATGACTGAAAACCCATTGGTACGAGCCTCCACTTGGGGGTCGAACTCGGGTCTCTTGACTCGAATTCCGATCACCCAACCACTCGGCTACCGTGACATTTTGTATGGTTTATGTTATGGTTTAATTTTAAATTAAGCACTTTTTAATAAGACTATAAAACTTGATTTTAATGATTTGTTTACGGTAATCAGGTTAAATTGTTTAACATGCTGCATTAGTCAATTTACTATGTGACAAGTTTCTCGAATCGGGTGTACATTTTTTTGTTCGTTAGCTCGTAATGTTGTCATACATAAAACCACAGGGTCCATTTTCAACAGGTCGTGAGAATCTCAGGAACTGAAAAAATCTCTAATTTTACGGGCATTTTAAATATTTGAACTCTTCAGTAGCTAGCTCTTTTGTATCACTAACCGGGCCATGGGCTCAGTGCCATCATCTTCACACAATTTCCCATACTGGAGTGAGCAGAGTTCTAAACAAATAAGTCGTTTGGATCCACTTTTCACGGAAAATTATTTGGTACACCGTGACTGGTGATGAGCCTATTGCCGTCTAAATTCTATTCTATTAACCTCGTAGGAAAGTAAAAAAGTACTCTGTAAAAAAATCATATGCGTATTTCAAGTTCACTAATGGTCTTACTATAATCAAAAATTATGCCTTGGCAACTTGAAGGCAAGCAAATCGACGCTCATATGAAGAATGTAAATTTAACCATCCTTGATTCAGGTATAATACCACGACGAAATAGGGTTTACTTAAAATTCACAAACTATTAAATATATTTCTCGTCATATAAGAAGACTATAATATTAATCTCCTAGAAACCCTCTTAAAATATTAGATTCCATTCATTCTTAAACTCATTCAATCACTGTCTTGTTTATTGGGCTTACAAGAATAACGGAGTCAAGAGCAACGTGCTTACATAATCCATTTGCAAATGTCAGTAGATCGTAATAATTCATAAATTAAGCTTTTACCAATCTGGTCTGTTTGTCTTTTTATCTAATGGCAATAAAAGGCAAGGTGATATTTGTTTCCATAAATACCTATAGTAAGGAGAAGTTTAGAAGTTAAATAAAAAAACATTTAAAAAAGTTACTATGGTGCCCTAGGACGACAATGCTAATGTTTTATACAGTTCATATTTAATCTCATTCAAACTGAATTTATCACAGTTTTACTCATAAAAAATATCTGTGAATAGTCACCAGACTTTATAAAACGTAAATTATATTTTGTTTGAATAGGCAACAATAGGTATTCACCAAACTAGACAAAGGTTATATGAATAACAAAAGGTCATCAAATAAAGTTGAGACATTGTTAGATTAATACAAAACAAAAATACACAAAATTTTTACAGCCAATTCATAACATTAAATGAATAAAATAAAAAAGTTCTTTAATAAAATAAAAAGAAAAAAGTTGTCCATATCTTCACAAAATTTCCGATTCTGGAGTAGACAGAGGTCTAGACAATTACGTCTTATTTGGGATATTGACAAGCGGTGAGTCTATTGCCGTCCAAATTCCGAAAAAAGTGGTTGGAACTGTCGCAGCTCCCTTCATGTAGCGGCCGTCAGGCGTGCTGTGTGTGGTCGAGCGTTGTCTTTAAGTATCAGTGGAGTGGCCTTTAACTAGTCAAGGTTGTTTCATATGTAATATTATATATAAGAACCTGATGTATGTGACTTGGTACAGTTCACAGGATACCTTGGGTGTATTATGTGATCTCTCCAAATCATTTGCTTGTGTGCACCATGAAACTCAGATTAGGAAATTATACTATTATGGCTTATAAAACTCTTGACCTTAGTAATTCATATGTGGGGAATACAACACAAAAAGTTATTTTAGAGATAGTTTTCAGAAGCTGAAACAGAGTAGTCTGGGTTTGAAATTGGGTGACATGAAATTAAATTGTCTGCTGTATGCTGATAACACAGTGCTTATTGTACCAGCGGAGGCAAATCTGCTGGCATTAGTTACCTGTATAAAAGATGAATGTGTAAAATAAAGGTCTCCGTATGAACAATAAAAAAAATAAGATACAGTTATTTAAAGAAACAAAGAAAACACGAAGTGTGCTCAAAGAGGGGACGGAAAAGAATACTCAAGCGTGCGTAAAAATTATAAATTTGAAAGAAGCGAAAGAGGTATGTAAGCATCACGACACTTGGCGATCTGTTCTGACCCTCCCCCTCCTCCCCCGTATGTCGAAGGTCTTCGCTTCGTTACAGGGTTCGAGTGCGTCACGACGTTGTCTCTTTTCTTCTTTTTACCTGCGGGCCTTCGTTCTCGCAGGTCTCCTCAGATGACGCTGTAAAGGCCTCCGGGCCAACAGCATCCCGTGGATGATTTTTAGTCGGTATGTTTCTCCTTCTGAGATCCGAGTCCGACACTGTTCGTTTCGGTGGCCTCCCGGTCAGGAAACGATCGTGCGTAAAGCATTTTCCTCCACGGTTATCAAAAAAAAAGCGATCTGTTCTGTCCGGCTACCCCGGCAGAGACAATTTGTGAAAGTATAATAATAATAGTTATTTAGTAAATTATCCATTCAAAACTCAAGTAACATGAATGGGATTCGAAGCCACGACTTCCGTGGTACCGAGTTTAATTTTCTTAATAAAAAAAAGAATTTAATCTTCTTACGCTATCTCGGCTCTTGACATGATGGCTAAATCTTAAAAATACGAGGAAAACCTTGCCTTGCATGATTCACGAGTTGTTTGCATTTGCTCTTGTTAGCATAGACTTTGCCACATTGATAAAGACCTAGTAAACAATTCTTCGAACTAAAAATGAGTTACACCATTTAATAAAAAATATATTTTTTAAGTTAGAATTTATTATTTTAACCGACTTCAAAAAATGAGGAGGTTCTCAATTTGGTTATAATTTTTTTTACGATGAATTACTTCGTCATAGGTTTCCAATTTCGAATTTTTTTTAACGAGTATACTTTCCGTTTGGTCTTATATTGTTACACGGAAGGATGTGCTGATGGAATCCTAAGAAAATCAAGAAACTTGTTTAATTTTAGAAATACGTTGTTTTTGTTTATACGTGATATAAGGTATGATGATATAAGGATACTGAGCTAACAATAAAAGCTTCTGCAATCCTTAATCGTTGGGAGTTAGGCAGTAATAAACGATTTATTGACAGATATTGCCTGGTACATAAGTATTGGATGTAAATTGTTAGAAGACGACTCGCCCAAGTCGTAATTCATTTCCATCGACCTTTATCCATTCCGGCTCATTATCATCCATCAAACCCAGAGGTTTCCAGACATTTTTTCTCATAGACCACCTTTAAAATTTAACTAGTTCCAGTGGACCCCTGCAGCTACATTTCTACCGTAATTCCAAATCTAACGATGGTAATTTGGTTGCGAATTGATTCCAACAACGAATTAAAAGTTTTCAAAAAAACAGTGAGAATTGATTGGTTAATTAATTAATTGATTGTGTTGTGTTGGGTGGAATTACTTTTATGATTAAACTAAACTTTTTTGTCATCTACACACCACACTATCGATTCTCATTTATTTCCTTTTGTAAAATTCCCATTCGGAGTAGTAAAAATAAAATGAATAACGGTATGTTTTTTGTGTTGTATTTATGCAAATATGTAGTATTTACAATATTCATTATTATTGTTGTCATATTACATTTTAATACTCGTATTATACATTATTAACGCAAGGTGGCTTCTACAATGACATTCATAAACACCTCAGTTCCTCAGTATCGAAAGCTGATAAATTTTGTGAATTCCCGCTCACGAATTGTGAATCTCCATTTTTTGTCACGCCAACGTAGACGTCCATCGAGTCTCCGCGTCCGTGTGATCCACCTAGACCACTTTGGAAACTAAGGATTTACACGAGATATTCTGGTGAGCATACAGATGGGGTTGAAGGCAGTGACGATATAACAATTGTAATGTCAAATAATATAAATCTATGAACACTACGCCATCTGATCAAATTGATTGTAACAAAATATATTTTTCTCAGAGATGGCATCTATACAAATAAACTTAAAATGTAAAACGCTATCTAACACAAGAAAATTGTTAAAATCGTATGAGTAGTTCTTGCGATACCTAAATGTAAGTTTATGCAGAAATTGGGATAAATCAGGAATCTCAAGGATTTGTCCATTTCTTCTTACGCGATTATTTTGTACGACAATAAATTATTACTACGCGATCATTGATTTAAAACAGCAAAGAAACATGTTATATATATTTATTAAAAATTATCGCACGTTATTGTTAATTCGAATGTAATGCACTGAATGTATCGCAAAATGTTGTAAGAAACTGTGCGGGGCAAATCGCTTTTCAACGCTCCACTGGAAATGCATACTAGTTTGTGTTCAGTGAAAGAACAATAGCAGGCGTGAACCTCCGCTAAGCCGGGCCGTCTAATGTGAGGAAAAAATTGCTATTCCTGTGACACTGATTAAACAAAGAAGATAATATGATTCAACGGATTTTTGTTATTATTATAATCACGTTAGCGATTGGTGTTCTAGCGGGTAAGCTACGTAAACAATTTTATGTACATATATTTATCGTGGCATAATAACAGTTGACATGTTGTACTTACTTTACAAATTATTTTATTAATTATTAACCTAATCTTTTATTCAGTTAAATGTTGAGTCCGAATACCTAAAAGTATTCTATAGATTAGTTAATTTTTAATTTATATACAATGATGTTTCTTGATTAATCTATACATAAAATTACGTAGATAACAGCCCGTAAAGTCCACTTCAGCATAGACCTCTCCCAGTAAACGTCAAGTTTCCCGCCTGATTGACGATCGCTATACCAAGCAAGGTATCTGCATTGCGGCTAATGTCCATCACCGGTCTTTTTCGAGATGGTTATCCCGCCATATATCGCTATATATAATGATTATGGTATTCATGACGTTTGCTCAAATCGTCGCTTCTTAGAACACCCACGAGAAGGAAGGGGTTAGTAAATTCTTAGGCCGAGTCATGAATAATGTACTGTTACAATAATCTGAGTTTGCTATAAAACTTTTACTTATTTTCCTTATATTAGATGGAGCCCCAGCGATGCGTGACGATTGCGTTTGCTAGATCAATAGGTCCTCCGATCAGGTTCCCGCTTTGTCGCGGCGGTAGGTCTTATTAAGTGTGGTTAAAACATCGACGGTAAATCTAGAGGAACCTATGTGGCTGGCCTAACTTTGCGGGTTATAGCCGGCCCTATGTGGCTGCTTCAAGCGGGTTTGACCAGCATACTCAGAATACATGTACTATAGGGAGAATGTCTGTGTCGAAACACCGTGGATATTAAATCTCCGTTCGAGTTTGAAATCACCTATGTAAATTCCCTAGTGAGCGTTACACACTAGGTATTTTCTACGAATGAAAAAATAGAAGTATGAATGGGTATCGTTAATGGAGACTAAAATAAGTCTTGAAATCCATCACAAGTAATAACACCGACCTGTAAAATCCGATATCCGTGAATGTATATTACCGTCAATCGGTTTACAGAGTGTTACGAATGGGATTAATTTTAATAATATACGCCAACATTCAGAAGTGTGCGATTTACAGGGACATACATATATGCATAGCGGCTTGAAAAGCCACTGCGGGATATAGGTCTCTCCTACGGACAAGGCAATTAAGATATGTACTGGAAGGAGGGTTTGCTGTAATCGCCACGCTTAACAGGCCGATTATTGTCACGAGTGAGCAGTACTTCGGCTTAGTATTTTTCGAGATGGTTATCCGGCAGTCGCTGTATTTTTAAGTCCTTTAAGACCTTAGTCCCTACCTAGAGGGGGTGTAGGTATATTCTTACGCCATAACCATATGATTAATTTACAGATACTATAAGAAATTATTTTTTTAGGTTTAAGTTGTTTCCCTCGTCTTAGCATTTTTTTCTTATGCAGATAATATATGGCACCAGGTAGCAAAACATCCGGCCTGGCTAAAGTTGGAAGCGTATGAATGTGGATTTAGCGCGGCAGATCGCATCATTGGTGGTATGGATGCTGCCCTCGGACAATTCCCATGGATCGTACGCTTAGGATATGTCTGTTAGTGTATTCAATATCTTTGACACTTTTGATTCTACTATGAATATTGCTCGGAGAAAGTCTAAAGCAAAAGTTTAAAGGACAGGAGGTGAATATTTGACATAAGTGTTACCTACATGTTGAAAAAACAATGTTATTTTGTTGAATGATTTTGCCGAATCCAATGACTGGATGATCTTGGATTCAGAATGACACAGAATCAATATATTTTTTTTCAATATTGAGGTAGACAGTCTAGACAATGAAGTTCTTTCGTTCCACGTTTCACCAAAGCCTAATTGGGACAGCCCATCGCTGTCTTAGTGTCCAAGCTAACGGTGCCATATACATACTTACAAATGTACATTAGAACATATATTAATACTTATAAATATATAAAAACGTCTATGACTCGAACATTCATATTTATCACACAAATGTATGCCCCTAGCAGGATTTGAATTCAACTCGACTATGTTTTTGACAATGTCGGGTAATCAATTAATACATAATTACTAAATAATTGTATCGTCACCAAAGCTAAAGGTGTGTTTAAAATTTGAGATGAAAGTATATTAAATGTAATTACCATACAAGACACCAACAAGAAGAGCTATTTAAAACCAGTCAAAAAGCAGTGAATGTTATTAGTTATTACAAGAAGTGGCATTAACGATGTTTTATTTAATAGAATAGAATAGAAACAATTTATTAGCCATCAACAAACACCATCTACAAAACCAAATTCAAACATATGAAGTCAAAATAAAAAGAAAAAATATATCATGCACAAAAAAAACTTAAACATACTAAATATAAAAATAAATTAGTTATTACTACTGGTTATTGTTTGTGTTTCTATAGTGTCTGATGACGAAGAATTAGACTGGATGTGCGGAGGAGTCCTTGTAACTGACCAACACGTGGTGACCGCTGCTCATTGCGTACAAACTGCCGCCGATGGATATCAACTGTAAGACAATATTGTGTAAATATGTCTGTATGTCCTTATACAGATATATAGATTTTACCTCTCATTAATAAATTGAATACTCACAACTGTAGCTGTATAAGATAGCCTTCGTGGTCATGTGTTGTACACTTCGGTTTCCGCGTCCGTTTTGAGTTCCCGGGTTCAATTCCTGGACTCGTCAATTTAGAATACCACTATTCTATATTTATTTTCTATATTTATTTATCATATAAATATTATTATTTCCATTTTATCTTGTATATCACAAATGTATATCACTATAAAGTTCTTTCGACCCCTGATTGGTGTTGAATATCCAAGATTACAATATCATTGCATACCTATTTACAAAGATAAATATTAATTCCATTATATTATAAACACGATTTCCGAAATAGATACGAAGCCGTGTGGTAACGGCGTAAGAATATTGCCTCTCTCTTTCTTCCCGTGGGTATCGTAAGAGGCGACTAAGTGACCCAGTCTTAAGATGGCGGGATAAGCATCTCTAAAAATATCAGACAAAAATAATCAGACCGAGGATGAGCAGCAGCGTCTAAAGTGCGAGATGTCTGATACTGCGATCGCCAATCCTGGCGCCAAACTTGGCGATTATATCAAATCCTCCTTGTAGGAGAGGCCTATATCCTGCAGTGGACAGGCCGTTATGTATATATGTTTTGTATAAATACGATTTATTTTATCTGACGACCTCCGTGGACGAGAGGCGTACGCACAGGTTTTCTTGGTGTCGCCATATCAGTGGTCCCGGGTTCCATTCCCGTTCGAGTTAATGTAGAAAACACTTTTTTACTTTTTCTCGGGTCTGGGTGTTTTTGGTACCTTCATTGTCTCTGATTCCATACTGAAAGTGCTTAAGCCTTTAATTTGGGATCAGATCAATGTATGTGATGTTGTTCTTATCTATGGACATATGTAGGTATTATAAATAAAAAATAATATTTATTTATTTATATTATGTTGTTATATTATCGTTCAAACAGAACTACTATCCGAGGCGGCGAATACGACACGCGGTCGAATCCCGACTGCCAGCTAGACGTTTGCGCACCGCCTGTACAAGATAGGAGAATAAAAAAAATCCTCAGCCATCCCAACTACAACAAGCCGCCGTTCCACAATGACATTGCTGTTATTGAACTTAACATGCCATTTCAATTAAACGGTAAGAAATTAAAAATTCGTAATACGATGAACAGACGTATAGACATTTAAGCCTTTTCGGCCCATGTTATACGTAATCATAATATTACACGTTGTGATTTTTCATGTTTCATGGCCCGAAGCGTTTTAGCATTTAATGTCGAATCAAACTGATCAATTCTTTTTTCACTGCTCTGTTTCTTTGATTTGCATGTCATTGCAAATTGCAACTAGAAATAAGCTACTTGTACGATGCATGTTTTATTAACATTTCGTCATACTACGAGTAGCGTCAAAATTTATATTCCATTTCTAGATTACGTATTTCCGATCTGTTTGCCCCAGCGTGATCAGCTAAACGACCTTCAAGTAGGTGAATTGGTTACTGTGGCCGGATGGGGAAAGATGAACATGTCGACGGATGCACGAGCTGACGTCTTACAATACATTTCGGTAAGCAAAGAATTTGAAATTTATTATTTGTATATGGTATTTCTTTTTCATTAACAAACCCTATCTAGATTCACGGCGACTATTATCCGCGGCAAAATGATTAGTATCGCAGCGGCTCATTATATTTCCTATGCCACTTAACAAGCTATTTTCTTAATTTACAGTTACCAGTGGTAGCGCCGGAGTCGTGCAATTTTTTTGGAAGAGGCTTTAAAGTGACAAAGTCTGAAATTTGCGCAGGCGCACAGCACAATAAGGATGCTTGCGGTGGTGATTCAGGTGGCCCACTCATGAAAGTAAAATATGCATGTTATTTTATTAGTTTTATTTAATAACAATTTATATACTTCTTTACGTATAAGGAAGATTTGCCATAATTATAGATACTTTGTTACCGGATTGACGATCGCTGTATTTATACGTCTCGCTATTTATACGCTGCTGACGTCACCAGTCACTTAAGTTCGGGCAATTACCACTGGTTATCCCGTGGTTTGCATGTGGCAGTAACTGTGAACATTCTCAATACTTTTTTTCCTTAAGTCGCCTTATACGTCAACGCTGGAAAAGAAGAAGCTGGTATATTCTTAACTCTATTTCTTTTAGAATTCCCTTCGGTAGTCTTTAAGAACTGTAACAGGCGTACGAATTGTATATTATAGTATAAATATGGTATGATTAGTATAAATCGTTCTATCAATCTTGTATTATAACTATATTATTATACTGTATTATAACATCTTGTATAGATTTCCTATACCTACTTATAAGATGGAACAAACATCTGTCTAATGAAAATAGATAAACTGGTGTTAAACTGGAGTGCGATATCTGGTAGTCGGGCAGATGTAGCATCATATTTATAATTTAACGCAAAAACCGTTTGCATCCTTATCGCACTGTAGTTCAATTTCAAATATTTAATTATTTTATTATGATTTTTAGTTTCTGTTTACAAACTTATTTTATTTTCTTACAGATTTTTGACACTTCGGAAGGACCAAAGAGTTTTCTAGTTGGTGTTGTATCATTCGGGCCAACGGTCTGTGGAATTAAGAAACCAGGCGTTTACACATCCGTTTCATATTTCCTAAAGTGGATATTAAATAACATTGTTTAAGAGTTTAAGCCATGTAATTTATTCGTTTTACTCGCCTAGCCTCGATTACGATGCAATTTACTATTTTTTTATACAAATCAGCGTAGTTTTGTGATCAGTTCAAATATTTAAAGATCACTTTAATCACTTACCATCACGTGTGCCACCTGCTCGTTTGCCTCCCTTTTCTATAAAATATATATATGTATAATTTAAAAAAAAATCTTCACGCAATTCCCAATACAGGGGTAGACAGAGGTCCAGTCTAGACAATTAAGTCCCTTTGACCCACCTTCCACCGAAGATATTTTCGGGACAACGTGACAGGTGGTGAGCCCGTTGCCGTCTTTATGTCCAAGCCAACGATGTAATTCGTACATAAGTTTTGAAAAACTCATTGGTACTGCCACCTGGGAATCGAACTCGGGTCTCTCGACTCGCAATTCCGACCACCCAACCACTCGGCTATTGTGACTGTTTATATAATTTTAATTTTAAATATTTATATAGTATTATCAGTTAATATTTGCGACCTATAATAACTGTGTTATAGGTATGTGTATGGTATATATAATGTTTAATTAATTTGTATTTGGAAGTAGAATTAATACCTATTTGCTTAAGAAGGCTCTAAATATAACATACTCCCTTTATTCTTATAGGTTTCACATTATTATTTTTTAAATGCCCTAAAATGCTTGATGTATTCCATTTCCCATGCTTTTCTATAAAAATGTTACACACAACTCCTTGACAGTAAATGCGCGGCTGTTCAAAAAGCGGAATTGAAATAAGCAAGTAACGTTACCTCGAAAAATGCTTATTTTTTTGCGAAAATACAGAACGGGTACAGTTAGTAGGTTCCTATTACTGACTTATTCATTTATCCTAATGAAAACTTTATAATTGACTTATGATTTAATGGTTATTTCTTCTATCGAGGTAATTATGGAGACGGATTGCTGTGAAGGGATATTTAGAAGATATTTTAATAAGGCAAAGACCAAAAAAGAATGGAATTGAAAAACTAAAATTATAAACTCTTGTCTAGTCCTTAATTATTAAGGCTGTATTTAAACATTGCAAACCGTCAAATATCAAAATCAAAAATGACCATATCTAGATTAGAAAAATACTTTTTTTACGACTTAATGAAATACCGCGGGCATTCGCCCTCGTGGGACAAAGTACAAATGAGGTCAAGACCTCGCCCCGACTAAAATCACACGGTTCGTTTCGCCTTCGCAGTCAGCTGGGCCATCGGTACACTTTCGTAGACACCTGCTTTTTGCGTGCTTACCCAGAACGCTCTCTTGAACAATGCGTTGAAATTTTAATAGTTTACTATCGAAAGATTTGCTCAGTTTACCTAACGTCTCGTAAGTTATCTAAAATTACCGAAATCGAAGCGGTTTTGTGGAGTCCACAACCCCCACTATACTTTCTATAAAAAAAGGGAAGCTTGTTCATTTAGGCGATGTGGGCGTCCTACTAGGAAGCTGATATTTCGGAGACAGCACGGCGAACGTTTATGATGGGTGAAGACAATGAAGGCAGCGCTCGTCTCTAGACTCGTTTTTAGGCTCTGAAGTAGTGTAACGTAGAACAAGATTTTTTTACCAGGCTTATCAACGGTAATTATAGATTTTAAGTTTAAGAATCGCTCACATTAATAAACTTATCTGGATAGGACTTATGGACTTACCCCCTCCAAAGCTTTCTTGGACCGTCAGAATATGAGTTGTGAAGGCAAATAAAAGTAGACCCAAATTTATTTTTGATGAACATTTGAGCAAATTGCTTGTAAAATGGAAAACTAAGAATACAATAACGATACAGGAGTATAAAAAAATAAAATGATATATCTTTCACTTCTTTATGATTCGCTTTCGGTACATAATCGTATCTTTTATGATATTTATATCATAATTTAATGATATTTGGGTAACATCTAAGGTCCATGTATCAAGGATGGGGGTAAGAAGGACTAGGCCAAAATAGTGCTGGTAGTTTTAGGAAGAGAATTACGCAAGCGTCGTAAAGCAGATGCAGATGCTAACATTATTTACTGCACTCTTTTATTTGCAAAGACCAAAAAACAGTCTGGTCTACACATAATGCCAGGTCTTTACAAGATTTTCTAAAGAGGATTATTACTACTACGAAACGAAACGAGTATAATAGATACGATCAGACGATTAGCCTAGATTAGAGACTACGAATGGCAAATAATAATAATAATAATAATCTTTATTGATAAACCAATTAAACAGAATCATGAATAACAGTGGTTTGTGACCCCTGAGCTAGGGATAAGATACCTGTGTTTCAGGGGCCACTTTCCTTGCCAGTAAATAGTTTAAACAAATTTAAATTTTTAATTAGTCTAACGAAAATTATAAAATTTTACAAAATTAAAAGAATTTTTAAAATATATTTTGTGTGCATGAGTGTGTGTGTGTGTGTGTGTGTGTGTGTGTGTGAGCGTGTGTGTGTGTGTGTGTGTGTGTGTGTGCGTGCGTGCGTGCGTGCGTACGTGCGTGCGTGCTTAGTCAAATATTTATAGATAATAGATTTTCAGTGCTTTTGAAATCGAACTTATTTAACCAGTCAGTTACAATATTCTTGATATTAAAATTACTAACATTTCTAACGATACGGTATTTACTTAATACTACGTCAATGGAAAGCACTGGTAACAGGTTAAAATTAAGTATAGAAATCACCTGTAAGTAGAGACCTCACTATTCTGACAGCATAAATTGCATAACAGATAAAATCTGTTTTAACGCGAGGTCCACCATACTCGATCATTTCAGCTGTAACTCTTTCTAACCATTACCAGAGTCCAAGCAGTCTAACTATGCTATTTTCTATTACCATACTGCTTCTTTTACCTCATCATTCCATCACTTTTATTTATTACTACCTCTTCATGTAGTTCCACAAAAAAAATAAAGCTTCTTACTCTGGTTTTTAAAAAGCCTATGTTTAACAAGATACATACACTTTTTTACACTTTTGAATACATTTTAATATTTCTGGAAAGTAAAGGTCTAGAATTACTAATATTCATTAAATACATAAATTATTAGTCGACTTTATTCTCTGTTTCCAAACTGGTTGATATTCAAACGTACATTCAACATATTTGAATGTTGACCTGCATGATGACTTCAAAAAAGGATTTTTGAGAATATGTTTAGACGATGGAAATCCAACCATGAACCATAAATGTATTTAATGAAAAGGAAGTGACGAATGTGGTATAACAAGACGAACTGCTCGAGCTTAGCACCAATGAGGTCATCACATTTTCGGTTATTCTATATACGTCATAAGACCTACTGTTGACAAACAACATTGAGGACATTCAGCACAGTGCTATGGTTCTCTTGCTGGTGTCGTGGTGTTAGAAACCGAAAGGTGAATTATGCATTTGCCATTAATGTTAATATCGTATCCTTACCACTTCAGTAGCTTCAGAGGCTTTCCTAAAGTTTACATGCGCCTAACACAATGGTTTGTATTCTAGCATCTTCTATACCAACTGCGAAGAGTATGTAAGTATGTGGTATATATTATTACCGCCTTTTCGGAAACTAGCTTGTTCGAGAGGCAGTCAAGTGTGCTTACTAGACGATTCATGATGACTCTCAAAAACCGCTATGCACTGAAGCTATATGTTATTAATTTAATTTCGAGTTTCTAATCATATTATTTAAATAAATGATACACAAGAATATATGCCATGTATCCTTTAATTTTCAACACTACGAATTTTCGGTGGAAACTCTTCCGCGACACAAATTTTCAAAATAGTTTCATCCAATCTTTTTAATCACTTTTATTATCTAATCTAATATTTCGAAAGTTGGGCACCGCATTTGAGTTTCACGCAGAAAGTGTACGATCAATACGCTGACCACAAGCCGTCCGGCCAAGGCAACATCTGTGCCATGTGGCCCTACGGCTGCCTCCGCAGCAATGCCACTATTAGCGTCTTCTGAAACACCTACGGTAACCGCCAGCGCACTATCACCGCGCTCGCACCCATTGGCTCACCAGGGCCGCCACGGACGCCCCCTGCTGCCAGCAGGGTCAATGCACCTCGCCCTCACTGCCCGCCACCATTCTCCGCAGGAGGCCTGAACATCAGCACAACAGGCAAACTACCTTCTGCCACCGGTAAGCCGACGTCTGGCACATCGTATAGTAATATACTGGCCAAGCCCAGCTAATCAGCGGCGGGGCAACGGGGCGTCGGCTTACAGCAAGCTTTTCAAGGCTATTGCCCAAGCTTAGGGTCATCGGCCCAAGGGCCGTCCCTATGGCAAAGGTATCCGGTTCATCCCAGATCGGACGGCGAGTACAGATTCCTACAAAGATACCTCTCGAAGCTGGAAGCTGAGGAGAACCTGGCCTGGTTCACCTACTCGCTGCCGGCCGATAGAGATGTCAAGGTAGCGATTAGAGGGCTCCCGGTGGACACCGAACGAATTAAACGAACGAAGCGAACCGAAGAATTAAATTATGGATGCCTTCCGTGACCTGGGCTTCGAGCCAGAATACATCCGGTCCGTCCGTGCAAGGCATGTGCTACAGGCGCGAAATTCAAACCGCGGTTCCGGTACGGTAGCTCAGTCTCACCCTCTACCAGCACAACAACCAATGGTGGAGACCGCGGCCAGCCATACCAACTTGATGGCACTGGCGAACGAGTACCGGCCCAAAACAGCCCAACACAGCCCAACCAGCCGCAAAGGTGAGCGAGGGCAGCAAGAAAAACCGAGAATGAAGATTGATACCAAAAAATGAAGATTGATACCAAACAGGCAAGCCAGCCGGAGTTTACCAAGGCAGAACGGGTGACACCACCCGTGAATGCCCCAGTCATAGCTGCAGGACCAGAATCAGGGGAGAAGATTACCCTCACAGCGATCATCGCTCTCCTGACAGAACTCCTTCAAGTGCTCAACAGCGGAACTGATCCAGTCTCAGTAGTGTTGAACGCGATTGCCAAACTAACAGGAAAAAGTGGGATAGCCACCAAGATTACACGGTAAGTCCCGCCCACTCGCTGGTAAGTTAGCTGAGCTTCCCCCAAAGGCTCTCACCCGGCTGACGATCCACGCTGAGGCCCACCCTCTCGCTTAGCCATGAATACCATCTCCCATGGCACTCAGTGTCAAATTACTATCAGCATTACGGTACTACCCCAATTGACCTGCTCATATTTATAAGCAACGCTTCGACACTACTGAAGAAGGATAAATCTCGACCAGTTCCCCTGCAGTCATACAATGACTGCAAAAGAAGACTACACTCAATAGTTTTTAATTGGGATGATATGGTCTTAAACAGTGGCAACCATATCAAAATGTGGTCAGTAGATTGTTCGTAATTCACAAATGAATCGGCATTTATTTTTTAATAAAAATGCGAAAGGGAAAAACCGATTTTAAAAATTCTAAAACCATTTTGAATGATTCATGGTAAAAGGAAAGAACTGATTATAATTTCAAAAAAAATAGTTTATAAAAATATATATTATTATTATTTAAACGTTTGGGAGCATCGATTTGTCAACCACATCGATGTCCTTGTGGCAGCGACGTCGACAAGTTAGGCTTCCACGGACTTTCATGCCAAAAAAGTGCCGGCAGACTATCTCGTCACGGTTCCTTGAATGAAATCATCCGAAGGGCTCATGTTTCCATAAATATTCCATCGGTTTTAGAGCCTTGTGGAATATTTATGGAGGATGGTAAGAGACCCGACGGCTTGACTTTAGTCCCTTGGGAGAGAGGCAAAGCTCTTGTGTGGGACGCAACTTGCGTCCATTACATTAGCGGCCTCTCATATCAAGGGTACTTCGATAAGGGCCGGGGCGGCATCAGAGGCAGCTGAATCGGGTAAATGGCGTAAATATGAGTCTTAGAAAGGAGACTATATATTTGTTCCATTTGCCGTAGAGACAATCGGTCCGTGGGGTCCCCGCGCGATGCAGTTTCTAAAGGAATTGTATCCGCGACTTATCGTTGCCGCTGGTGACAAGAGGGCTGGTTCTTTTCTCGCTCAACGGTCAGGTCTAGCCATTCAACGTGGAAATGCAGCCAGCGTTCTTGGTACCATGCCACGAGGAGTAGGGCTCTACGATTATAATAGTTTTTACTTAATAAGTATTGTAAATATTAACATAACTTTTTTCTGAAAATTTTAAAACAGTATTTTTAAGATTGACAACACAGTTATACAACAGAAAAGGTTTTTTTTAAACAAAAAGAGGTTAAAAATTCCTCCTTTCAATTTATACTTATATATTACTTTTCTTTCATACTTTTGTATTTTACTTTTATACTTTTCACTAGCTACTGACTCTGGTAATAGGGGAAGAATTTCAAAATGAATATGAGTGACAAAAGGTTTTTTTTTTTAATTAGTCAACGCGAAATCTTGTGTCTTTTAAGGATTAAATTGGACTTTATTATACATCTTCAGTCCAAGACTAGCTTTAACAGGTTCTCGACTTCAAACACAAATGTATATTTCGGTACTTGTTGGTAAACCTTGGAAGGTATATCAAAAAATATTTGCCCGGCCTGTGCCATGATTCTTACTATAATGCAGAAGAAAAAAGGTAATACAGCCTTACGGAACACAAACTTTCACGCAGCGGTCCGTGAAAAATATGGTGAACCAGCATGACAATTACCCAAGAAATCTGTAAGATGGAACTTCAGAATAAAGCGTCTTTAGCCATCTAAGGCCTAGGAAACCCAATACCCGTATTTGAAAAAGACAAAAAGTCAAAACCAAGTTTTAATTGCATTCATGCCTAAACATAAGATGATTAAGTACAATATCGTGATACTCATATGAGCAGACTAATATACGTGTTTTTTTATTTATTAAAATAAATAAATAAATATCTCCACGCAGTTCCCTGTACAGGGTTAGACAGAGGTCTAGTCTAGACAATTAAGTCCCTTCGACCCACCTTCCACCGAAGATATTTTCGGGACAACATGACAGGTGGTGAGCCCGTCGCCGTCTTTATGTCCAAGCCAACGATATAATTCGTACATAAGTTTTTGAAAAACCTATTGGTACTAGCCTGTCATCAGGGGATCGAACTCGGTTCTCTCGACTCGAAATTCCGACCTCCCAACCACTCGGCTATCGTGACTAAAAAATTATAATTAAAAATTTTATTTAATTTATAATTTACTGTTTTTTTTAATTCGCGATAGCCGTTGGTTGATCGGAATTTGAATCAAGAAACCCGTGTTCGATTTATGATTAGAAATGAAAGTTCTGCATCAATCGATGCCAATGCCGGGACCCACATTCTTATCACTAGTGATGGGGAAAAGGGCTTCCCACCAACACTTGTGCATCCGAAACAGTGTCCTGCCATTCCCGCAATTAATCGTTAAATTTTAATCTCTGTATGATTATTTTAACGTCATAACTGACGTGTGGCATCTAGTTAGTTAATAATCATGAATAGCAAAAGACGGTTTTGCTATGTATTATAATAATATAACGTTATAAGAAATACCAGAATTAATATTGCTTCCATTGCTTTGACTGAACGAATGAAGATAAAGTTATCCATCTGTGATTCATTCCGCCATGATCTCTCGCTCGCACTTTGCCTCAACTAAAAACCCGGTACTATACGTAATACCTACAGGTCATAATTTATTCGTAAATTGTAAGGCCATCATTTTACCGCTCACTCTATACCTCAGTAGCACAGTGAATTTTGTTAACAAGTGTTTAGTAAACATAGTGAGAGTTATCGTGAAATCAATAATGCCGTCTGTCACATTAAAATTGTCAAAACATTTCACATACCAGATTTTTGTCGTCTTTCTGATTGGAACATTCCGTAAGTTTTTTTATCCATTCTTGTTTGTGTGTGGTTTTCCTCTTTCGATTTGTTTTGTTACTAATATAAAACCTTTTGTTATTGCGTTATGTCATATTCTGTCGAAAATAAAGTTGTTTTTAAAATTGTAATTCAACATTGAAAGTAACAATGTATTACACAGCAGTTCCTTTACAGTGTAGCTAATAAAACATTACACAAACATGTCATCGCGTCTAAAGATATAAATAGTAATTTAAAAATTTAGTTTCCGTTCATTTGTGTCGACAAAACTCACAAGCAGTGATTTAAAAGATTTTACTTAACGTTACATTTCTGTATGAAATTTTTTGAACATAACTTCTATCCGAATTGTTCAAAGGAACGGAACACATTAAATGACGTATTATCTCGGTGAATCAGTAAAATGTAAATGTAAATATATTCACGCAATTCCCAATACAGGGGTAGACAGAGGTCTATTCTAGACATTTAAGTCCCTTCGACCCACCTTCCACCGAAGATATTTTCGGGACAACGTGACAGGTGGTGAGCCCGTCGCCGTCATCAATGTTGTCTATAATATATTTAATTCCCTATTAATAAATTTCAGACGGGGTCACAGAACAGCTTGGCTGGGTGTAGCTTGTCATACACATAATAAAATTGTTGTTTTTCGTGTCTGTACATTAAACATATTTGAAAAAAGTATAAGAAATTACATAGTAGGTAAAATAATAATTAGTAGAAAACATTTCGAGCATTAATAAAGTATTTGTCTAACAGTCTCTTTGTACGTGCTTGAGTTCATTTGTTTTTTTAGCCACGCTTCATGTAAAACGACTAACCCTATTTGTATATTTATAATTAGAAATGTTTATGTTATTTTAATTGACTAGCTTTTGTCCACAATTTAGTGCGCTTAGAAATAGATTCCTGATTTAAATGTGTCTGATTTTATTCATCATTATTATCAATTATAACGTTCTGTAAAAATCCAATGCAGGACATAGGTCTATCGCGTACGGGAGGACTTTCATAACCACCATCATTGGGAAATAAATCGATTCTCGATAGCGGAAACAGACTCCTCGCACCTTAAACGCTCCTTTATTGGACTGCTCGGATATCCCTTACCCGCCTCTTATGATACCCATGCAAAGATTTTATGTAGTACTTATTATATACACGGTGCTATATACTAACGCCATAACCTCATGGCCTTCTTTAATACATAAAATCTTCCATGTTTCATTCACCTAATTTACTAACCTAAAAATACTTACTGAGTACCGAAGAGGAATACTAAGGAAGGATTTTAGGCAATTTCCACGAAATTCTTTAGGAGACGATTTTGTTGTTGCATGAATTGGTTGGCTTGCGCGGGGCTGGACCACCATGCGTGAAGTAGAGGCCCATGGTACTGCTTTTCATCCGACGAGTAAGGTAACCTGTGGCCTAAACACACACCTCCTTCACCCTGCTTCTCTTTTTTCTTTCAAAAACAATTATAGTGTTTGCTCTGCTGCCGTGCGAAGCCATAGCGGGTCGCAAGTTTCCTATTAATAGTATTATATAATATATTTTAAGTAAGTGTACAGAATGGTAAAAAAAGTAAACTGCTCTAAATTTGTTTTTTTTTTTTTATCTAAATTTGTCTAAGATTTGTAACATTGGAAACCGCATCAAATCCGTTCTATAGATTGTTAGTAATTAACATACAAATAAAACATCAATTTATACTGATCTTCTTGCAGTACGATGAAGCATATTAAAGAGAGTTCAAGCTGTATCTTTTGTATTAATGAACTGAATTCAATATTTCTTGCATCAGTTTTTAAGTTTAAGATATTTAACAATGTAAATAGAATTAAAGTCCGTTCTGTAGTTTAAGCGTCAACCTTAAACAAACAGACAAGACTTCAGAATTCTTTTAAGTTTCTGACAAACTTACAAGAATTCTGAATAATAAAATCTAACTATTAACTCATCTAATAATATAAGACTAATAATTAACTCATTGTCTTTGACTCGATACGTTCTAGTTTGATTCTAGTTATTTTCACTCAAATGTCTTCAATGTACAGAGACGACTCTTTTACAATATTATAATAGTATAGACTATATTTCTACAATATGTTGTATTTATCTGTGACACATAGAAATTTATTTTTTGGATTCAATTTTGAATAAAAACATTAAACAGCAACCACAAAATTAGTTAGTACAGTAATACATAATAGTAGTATAGTGATATACACCAGTAGTATATATAGTAGTATACACTAACAGATAGTAACACTATCTGTTAGTGTATAATATACACTAATATACAATAATAACGAAAAATTTTCCCTTTTTACTTTTCACAAATTGGATAGGGAGAACTGTGTAAGGTTCGGTATGCCTGAAGATGAATGGTTATTGTTACGACGCCAGTTGTTGAATGACTAGATTAGATTTAATAATATCACTTTTATTTTCAGAAATAGGCCTTTCGCGTAATATACAAAATTGTGAAAAATTTGGGAAAAAATGTATAATTATTACAAATTGTTCTTCAGCTATGGAATCAGTAAAAATTAGAGATGCAGAAACATTGAGAAGTTTATTTTGCGGATTCGATGGAAAAATGCCGCAGGTAAATCTTATTGATTTAAAAATTACTTTTTTGGTACGATTTAGTTATCTTCACTTATAGACCCCGGCAGGGTAGCCAGAGAGGACAGACCGCCAAGTGTCACGTTCATTACATACCTTTTTCGCTTGTCTAAAATTTATTCATTATCTTTATACATGTATGTCCAGGTATCCGAGTACTCTTGACCCTCCCCTCTTCGAGCAATTAAATCGAAATTTAAATTAAAAATTTAAGTTTTTTTACAATTATGCAAAATAAATAAAGTGGTTTTAAATTTATATTATTTTTGCATTTATTAGCTCTTGGGAAAGTTTTGAAGTCGCTATTTGGGATCTAACACCTTTCCTTAAACAATAATACAACAATATATAACAAATATATTCTATTTTTTTAATAATAGCATTACGTTTATATAACTATACATTGACGGGAATAATTAGTAGTTATTTGCTCAGCTTAGTCTTATTAGCATAAATACCTAAAACAAACATGGACTGAAAAATTTTATATTATTGAATTTTTTTCCTTACCTACAACATTAGTTCTGCAATATACAATTTTACAACAACCAATATGAGACACTATTGTACATACAATTGACATTTCAAACAAAGCATCAAATACATGCAAAAATAACACGTTAATAATTACTTAACTTGGCATTCTCTGCCAGTCAACCCAGTGCGTGAAGAAATATAGTAAATCGAGTAGATGCAGAGATAATATGGATAATAACGACTTATTTATTTATATATAGTTAGGAGTATATGTACATAGACAAACGAATAGCATACATACACATATACATATATATGCATACATACATACCTTTAATATAATATAACAAATATGATTAGTTGTTATATGTGTTAAGCACCAAAGGCACCACAAACTCCAAGACCCGATAAAATGTACAAAAAGTAATTTATCTACATTGACCAGACCGGGAATCGAACCTGGGACCTCGAGATGGCGACACTTTGAAAACCGGTGTTTAGGCCACTCAAACATGGAGGTCGAATTTATATTTTTTTACGAAAATTAAAACATAAAAAATTATTTTATTAATGTAGTGTTATTGTTAAACAGTTTAGGAATTTTTCGACAAACAGTTCCAAACCTTACCTATTTCCCTAATAATAATCTGAACTGTATCATTTTAATTTTTTTTTGTAGGTATGTTGTTCTGAAGAACATCCAATAGTTTTTAATGATACTTATATTGCGATAAGCAGTTCTAAAGTCTTCACTGATGCTCAAGAAATTACTAAAACATGGGCAAACAATTCAACAGATGTTACAGAAACTACAATACGCATACCTACTAACAATGTTATACAAAAGGATGAATTACCTGCAGTCCTTTATAAAAATTTACCAAGTAGAAAAATATGTGGAATACATGGATATGGCTTAGATCGAATTTTCGGGGGCACTCAATCTGCAGTAGATGAATTTCCGTGGACAGTACGAATAAAAACAATGCTTGCAAGAAGAGGTAAACAAAAAAAAATTTGTAATTTCTGTTAGTATACGCTTTAAATGGAAACGACTCATTCAATTTTAGGGTGTCGTCCTTCACTGCATTTGTCTGTGCGAGATTACACATATATACTTACCTGTTTAATCTTTAATGTACCTTCTTCTTCTCCCCAGAGCCCATCAAGAGTCCACTGCTAATTTTATGTTATCCCTAAGATTTGCCATAAAGAACGGTTCCCAGACAACTCCCCAATTTTTGCAGTACAGTGTCACTCACATCTTGTAAGACATTGTTCTACATTACGTTTGTCAAAACGATGTCGCCACTCGCAAACCTTTTCATCCAATGGTTATCAGTTTTTCGAGCTATGCGACTGTCTCATAGCCACTTCAACGCCCTGATCTTTACAGCTCTGTCGATTACCTTAGTTACCTACTACGGATGTCTTTATTACGGATTCTATCAAGCAGAGATACACCGAGAATTGCCCTTACTATACGAAGATAAACAACTTTGAGCTTCCTTATTCGACCATTAGGCTTTCACATTATAGGCCAGTGATGACCTAATGCCATTAGGCATTATTTCATCAATGGTAATACACTCTTATTGTAAACTTGGTCTCGAGGTCTTGCTTAAGATTTTGAGGTATGAGATCAAAATGTAGCCTAGGTTCTCGAACGCTTCCCAGTTAAGTAGAATTCGTCGATTAACTTCGTCGGTGGACTTTATGCAAAATATTTGCCACTCGGTAAGCGTATTAGTGATCACAATAACAGGCATTTTGAACACTGCTTTTGATTTTGACCTTGTATCCTTAAAACTGATTCAATTCATTTTCAATATGTTAATTTTTAATATGAAATAAGAAACTCAAGAAACACGACAATAAAAAATATTTTACATCGCCCCATGAACGCTAATGCAAAAAAAACACATTAAATGTGCAAAGTCTGCTCTTTCCAGTAATAATATAAATGAAGAGTATCGAAAGACCTTTTTTTGTATCGATAGTAATTTTTAAAACTAAGCTGAAGAAACTTGCGAAAGAAATTTCGTAGTTCGTCTATGTGGTCACTGACTAATTAAAAAAAAATAAGTAATTAATTAAACATGACAATAATGTTTAAAAACGGCTTCGGAATAACCAGCTCATTCCCAGGGGTTTCAGTTTTATTTTTACAAATATTTTTTAAACCTGGTAGGTAATAAATAGGCTTTGCACGCTTACTATGAGTTTGTTTCCGAACCGTTCATACGGCGATATTTAGCTTGAATCGTATTAGTGGATTATCCACTACTTTTAATTCTTACGGCCACAAACCTATATCTTTAATCAGTTTAAAAATTTATTTTCAGTTATCGTAAAAACCGAAAGTAAACAGTAACAACAAGTGTTACTAATTATAATTATTTTTTTTATAAAGACAAAAAATATTTTTTTTAGTTATCTTCACATATAGTCCCTAACGGTGTAGCCAAAGAGAACAGATCGCCAAGTGTCATGACCCTTACATACTTCTTTCTCTTCTTTCAAATTCATCATTTTCTTTATATACACATACGTTTAGGTATCCGAGTAATCTTGATCCTATCCTCATTGAGCAATTTGCTTACATGGTCTTTTAAAGTTAGTCTTGGCCTTCCTCGACCTCTAATTTTATTAATTTTTAAAACTTTATACGTGTATCTCATCTTTTTTTTTTTTGTTTTAGCGAAATTCACGTGTGTTGGAACTTTAATAACAGATCGGTATATATTAACAGCTGCTCACTGTGTCCCAAAAAACTATGTGATGTTAGTACCTAAATACTCTTTTTGGAATTTGTTTTTGTCGATTGCTTTAAAAAGGTATAATAAAATTTCAGTGTAAACGTCCGCTTAGGAGAATGGGATGAAAGAACCGATATCGATTGTCAAGAAAACTTTTGTAATGATCCTCCAATAGACGCAAATATTAGTAAAGTTTTCATACATCCACTGTATAATGACAGGTCATTAAGAGCAGACATTGCTCTTTTGCAACTTCAAAAACCAATAAATTTCACAGGTATTCTATTCTAAATAATCCATTTATAAATTAAAAGATACTTCTTTATTGAAATATTAACAATTGATTTATTAATAAATCATTACAGACTTTATTCGTCCTATCTGTTTGCCAAATACGAAGTACACGATTAACCAGGATAATGTCTCGGAGTCTACGTTTTGGGCTGCGGGATGGGGAATTACAGAAAAAGGTATGTTTTCATATACTTTGTTCACTTCTCAGTATGCGATGTAAGAAGTATTTTTTTGGAAAAGACAGGCTATCGAGTAAGCGGTACCTAAGGGTAACTGATTACTAACTTCTACGCACAAGTGTAACTCCAAATGTTCGACGCCCGCCTTAAAGGAAGAAGAGAATACAGACTCATAAGAGGGAGGATACTGTTTTCAAATATTTTCTCTTTCGAAAATTTTAATTTCCGTTCGAAAATTGACACCATTACCCTCATTATAGTAAATTTCATTTCATTTCATCTAAATAAATATTACCATTTTTACCCTCATACCTATGCATTGTTTGCAAAACCAAGCTAAACTGGGTTTCTAATTTCATTAGTGGACTAGTAATGATCTTTACATAAATTTTCATACTTCTATAAAATATATAATATATAAATAAATATCTTCACGGAATTCCCAATAAAGTGGTAGACATAGATCTAATCTAGACAATTAAGTCTATTCGACCCACCTTCCACCGAAGATATTTTTGGGACAACGTGACAGGTGGTGAGCCCATCGCCGTCTTTATGTCCAAGCCAACGATATAATTCGTACATAAGTTTTTGTTAACAGTGGTAGAGCCACGCATCAGCTTTTGTTGTTGCATGAATGGGCCGGCTCGACCGGGGAAGCACCACGACCTCACAGAATACCGGCCTGAAGTAGAAGTCTAACAAACTTCTGCGTTTCGTCTGGTGAGTGCAGGTAACCGGAGGCCCACACACCCCCTCCCCCAATTCTGGGGCACCAAGGCCGGCAACGCATCTGCTATGCTGGTATTGCGGTTGTTCATGGGCGACGGTGGCACTTACCATCACGTGAGCCACCTGCTCGTTTGCCTCCCTTTTCTATTAAAAAAAAACATTGGTACGAGCCTGCCATCTGGGGATCGAGCTCGGGTCTCTTGACTTGAAATTCCAACCACCCAACCGCTTGGTCATCGTGACTTTTTTAATTTCATACTTCTACGTCTAGAAATTAATACAAACTTTCACTAAAATTAATACAGAAGTTTCCTTAAATCGTTTCTTAGCTAACGTAACGTAACTTATAATACAAGTCTGTACCAAATTCCATCTTAAAGGTAGTAGCTATAGAAAATAAATGAGAATATTAGTGTAAGAATCACTGATGTATATATAATGTGTTTATATTTTATAACTATATAATACTCGTTTTGTTATGGCTAAATAAATGAAATCGTTAGAAGTCTTACGGACTATTTAGGCAGGACGGCTAGAGTCCTGATGGCTTGACTTTAGTCTCTTGAGAGAGGGCAAAACTCTTGAGTGCAACTCGACGCAAAAGACGACACATTAACCCATCAAGGATACTTTGATGGTACCTGAGGCAGCTGAGTCAGGTATATAGCGCAAATATGAATCTTTAAAGGGATACGATATATTTGTTCTATATGCCGTAGAAACGATCAGTCCGTGGATGCAGTTTTTAAAGGAATTGTATCCAAGAATGTTCGTAGCCGTTGGCGATAAGAGGGACGTGGTTTCGCTCAACAGTTAAATCTAGTTATTCAATGCGGAAATGCAGCCAGCATTCTGGGTACCGTGCCACATAGAGTAGGGCTGTATGATTATTGTAATTTAAAATTAATAAGTATAATTAATATAAACATTATTTTGTTTCTGTATATATAAAAGGGAATGTAAAAACATTCATTCAAAATTAAAATACTCCAGTTTGTCAGGCAGTTTTAAAACCATAATGAAATTTAGGAAAAGTGTACAGATAAACATTCCTTTTCTCTTTTACTATTAATTATCTTACAAATAATTGCTTATTTTAAGTATCTTTCTTATTAATCTATAATATAAGTTACATTTTTGCAGGGTTGCCATCTGCTATAAAACTAAAAGTAGACTTGGAGACTGTCCCACTAGAAACATGCAAAAAGAAATTACAAAATGCGGAAACGTTATCAACCCTTCAGAATATTATTTGCGCAGGCGGTAAAAAGGGTAAGGACACCTGCACTGGAGATTCGGGTGGTCCTTTAATGAAAGAAATTACTGAGGATTTTCACACGAATTGGTTTCTTTACGGAATTACTAGTTTTGGCCCGCGACATTGTGGTAATGAATTACCCGGCGTATATACTAAAGTAGCGGCATATATGGACTGGATAAATGAAATTATTGACTCATCATAAAATACAAATACGAGTATATCAGCGTGCATCTTTGAAGAATGTCCAGTAGTGAAGTAAATTATGGCCAAAAAAAATCAAAAGAATTGTGAGGGACTTAAAACTCTGTTAAAGAATTTCGTATTCTTATATAGACCCTATTTTATATCTTTTAAACGAATTTATGTTGTGTATAAAATAAGCATTATATGTGATACATATTTACTAAAAATAAGCAGTTTTAAAAATCATCAACCACAAAATATATAATTTCGTGTATTTGTGTGTATTTTCTACCGGGAATTGATAAAACAACTAGATGTAATATCTATATACATTATATGAGGTACCTGGAGAACGGATATCATGTGAAATGATTTTGTATACTACTAATTTTATTAAAATACCTCTTAGGTAAATTATAAATTTCAACATTGCATTGGGTTGGTGTTCCAGGCAGCGAGTAAAAAATAAAATAAATATATTCACGCAATTCCCAATACAGGAAATAGACAGAGGTCTAGTCTAGACAATTAAGTCCCTTTGACCCACCTTCCACCGAAGATATTTTCGGGACAACGTGACAGGTGGTGAGCCCGTCGCCGTCTTTATGTCCAAGCCAACGATTTAATTCGTACTAAATTTTTGAAAAAACCCATTGGTACGAGCCTGCCACCTGGGGATCGAACTCGGGTCTCTCGACTCGAAATTCTGACCACCCAACCACTCAGCTATCGTGACTTTTAAGGCAGCAAGTGAACTCTCAAAGACAATCAAATTAATTGTAAGGCTTTATTCTTAACAACAACAGTTTCTGTAACCGTCAGACCTTCTTTCAGAGAGTATTGTCGTTGAGATGTTAAATTACGTGATGTCTCCATTTCCGTAAGACTTCAGTTAGTCTTCAAGATATTTAAGATAAGTCGCTGTTTATTCTCTTTATTAAAAGATATTATAGGAGTTATTTTCTATCAACAGATACATCCTCTAAAGTTTCAAGAACTTTATCGTCAGTCTCAATTTTATTTATACACTTTTGTACATCACTATCAAAACCGTCACTTAGAGTGGTTATTTGAGAAGATAGATTTCTTCTACTGTATCTCGTTTTCGCTGAACATTTTCTTGGGGATATTTTTATACTAGCACCCGAAGAGTACAGTCGTGGGGCATAGTATCTTTCAAATAGCAATGGCTGCTCCTGAACCCTTCCATACATCAACTCCATCTGATGAAGAAACTCTTCCCGACGCATTCTTTCCTCATCGCGCCGCGTCTGTAATCGCATCGCGATATCTTCCTCGTGGCTAAAACAAGTATTAGAAACCTACACTACATACCATACATTTATTGATATTATTTTATTTATATTAAGAAAAAAACATTCATAAAGTACAATGTAACAGTTCAAACAGTTTATGCAATAAATCTAATTGGTTACAATATAGTTCCTTAATACTTAATTATTTCTTAATTTAAGATAACATGCAATGGACCAAAGATAATTTACAATAATTATTAAGAACTGTACAAAATATATTAGTAAAGTCCTTTTGTTTATGTGCAAATGATTTCGTTTTTCAAGTAAAAAGTAGAAAACAAATGCGAATATCAAGATATTTGTACTTAGAGACACTTTTGGGCCGGGTCACGGCCTCGCAGAATACCGGCGTGAAGGTAAGATAGACTGAGGCAGCTCTGGTTTTCGCCACTAGATAAGTGCGTCTCTAGGTCTCTCTGGGCCTGTGCCTTCATTAGAATACATGTTAATTTATATACATAACTCAGGACTGATGACTATTTATAATCCTACAGTTGTGTTATATGCATTTGGTTTTATTTCAATAAAAGTATCTAAATAATCTTACTCGTTCCTAACCAGATGCCAAGCAGGATTGGATCGAAGTAAGCGACCTCTTTGTCTTAACTCTTGCCTACGACGTTGTTCTTCTAGACTTCTGACCGCGTCCATCTCGAATCTCTTTCTCACAGATTCAGCTCTCAATAAAGAAGCTAAGTTGGATCTTCCTGCTACAGCGCCTTTCAATTCCAATGCTGAATACGCTCGTGACTTTACACAGCTGTCACTTTTATTATCACTGCTTTTATTGTTTTGATAAACTCTTTTTGCAATCTCTTCCATCTGAAAGGCATACATTTTATTTTCCACCAGTCAATGTATAAATTAAAAACAAACATTATTTGCTATCCTTACTTTTTGATTTGCTCTACTAGCTGTTTTAAAACGAAATGGTTGTGGGCTCGTTGTTATCATATCGACATTGGAAGCTTTAGACACTTTGTTTGGACTAGCACATCGTAACCTATCTGAGGACGAAGAAGAAGGAACGGCAGGTGAAGGATCTACTGGTAAATCACTATGAGCTGCTGGAGTAGATAAGCGACTTCGATCCCGAGTTGCCATGCTGCCCGGATAGTTAGCATTTCGTAACATCTCTTCCGCTCTGATGCGACGATTCATCGATCTAGAAAAATCAGGATTTCCACTTTGATTAAAAAAAATCTTCAAGAAAAAACCTCGTATCAATGAGGATTTTAGAGACTTGCGATTTCCTTCATTTGCTAGAAGTCTAAGCCGGCGCCAGGCTCACAACCTGTCACGTCGTCCCAGGACTAAATTGTCTAGACCTCCAACCATCTTATTGTTAGAAAGTGCATGAAGAAAATAAATATCTATTTTCTTATCGACGTAAGCTCCGATTTTGCAAATAGTCTATTTAAAAGAAAAAGACAAAAATACCTAGCCAATTAATAATTTACTTCTACTCTCTTTTTATTCACTTTTAACAATCTGGAAAGAATTCTATTTGTATTACTACAATATACAATTTTTAATATTTCAGAGAGTTTTGAAAATCTCAACCTATATTAAAAGGTAACGGCATAACCATTCATAAAATCAGAAATTGATCAAACGATGACAAAAAAAAGTAAACTGTTTGCCTAAAAATTACTCGATAGGAAAAAAATTAATAAATCTAAAAATTACTACAGGGTTTTAAGTAAGTTTATAAAACATAAAGAGTAATTAGAGTAAGAGAAATTTGAACCAAAAAAAAGAAAGAATGTGGACTACTGCAATGACTCAATTGTTCCGAACGCCTGGACCTGACAATTATAGGTTAGGGGAAAAGTTACTTCGTATTTTTTAAGAAAAAAAAATATCTTCACGCAATTCCCAATATAGGGGTAGACAGAGGTCGAGTCTAGACAATTAAGCCCCTTCGACCCACCTTTCACCGAAGATATTTTCTGGACAACGTGACAGGTGGTGAGCCCGTCGCCGTCTTTATGTCCAAGCCAACGATATGAAGATTGTAGTCACGATAGCCGAGTGGTTAGATGGTCGGAATTTCGAGTCAATAGACCCGAGTTCGATCCCCAGTTGGCTCGTACCAATGGGTTTTTCAAAAAAAAACTTATGTACGAATATCGTTTTAAGAAAATAACAACATTTTTTTATATTATTATTTTCTTAAAAATTAAGGTATACAATTTTGTTCTATAACTTTTTGCCATCTTGTAGGTAGGGGCATGATCCCATTGCTATAGAAATTTTGGGGCTTCTGATCAAAATACCGCGACAATTAGTTTTGGCAGTTCTCTCATAATGTTAACCTAACACTGCCTAAAGAATTCTGAAGATACCGAAACAGGTGGAAATCTGATGCTGCAAGATCAGGACTATACGGCGGATGCATTAACACCTCCCAGCCAACTCTCTCAATTTTTGCTGAGTGGTTAAAGATGTCTGAGGTCTAGTTATCATGGTGAAACCCACACCCCTTCTGTTGATTGATTCCAGCCGCTTTCTCTCAACTTCTTGCTTTAACCTCATCAGTCGTTTGCAGTAGAGTTCAGAATTGATGATCCTGCCTGGTGGTAACAGCTCATAATGAATAATGCCCTTTCAATGCCACCGTGTGGTAATAGTATAGCCGAGTGTGTACTCAGCATCGCTTTTTTGCGAGTTAACCCGGGTTTCGCTACTTTTTTCGCACGTTGTTGTCGTACGTGATCCACTTATCATCACCAGTTATCAGCTTCATCAAAAAATGGCTCGGTTTCATTAAGTCGTAATAAAGAATCACAGATGAGTACACGGTTCATTAGGTTTCTTTCAGTGAGCTCGTGGGGTACTCAAATATCAAGTTTTTTTGTTTACGCAGTTTTATTCAAATGCGCCAAAACTGATTTATGGTCAATTCCCAATTCTTCAGCTACGTCGTAACTACAGCTAACCCGATCTTACTCCATTTTTCAAAAATGGCATCTATTTTATCCGTAATAGGGCGACCACAGCGACGTGCATCTTTGATATCAAAATTTCCGGATTGAAAACGCCTAAACCAAATTTTTTTCGCGGCTTACGTTACATTTTTATCTTTTTTGTAGTAAAATTTTAAAAATTATCGAATTTCTTCATTAGATACACTCATCTTTTCAGTACAAAAAATAAATAAAAATCACATATTTTCCTAATGTGAATTTAGAATTATGTTCTTTAAAATTTTATCTTTTAATGATACCAAAACCAGCCAGATACAAATAGTCTAATAATAATCACCAATATTCTCGTAAAAAGATAATTTTGTTTCTGTAAATATCTTATGTAAAATTTAGCATAAAAAAGGGAAGTCATTATTTTTGACAGAAATGTTTTTTGTTAGATTATTAATGTATGTAAACACATTTTTTACATTCCCGTAAATCCAATTACGTGAATTTGATAATTCTACCTGAAGAAGTCGTCTTGTTTCATCCTATCATAGAAGTAATTGGAGAAAAGATTCTTCGGTATAGGTCGTGCTTTGAATCGCTTCCTCTTCTTGGGTACAGGTAAAACGTGAATCACTCTATCACAAATTCTTTCAGTGCCATTTTCTTCTTTTTGGTGAAACTAAAGGGTTTCATCTGTGCGCGAAGTTCTGCCTCACTGTTGATTTTTGTTATTGCACGTCTATAACATAAAAAAATTACATATAAAAAATCTGTATATCCTCTGTATATACTGCTAAAAAAATTTATAGCTGAACAGATTAATCACTGGTAATTATAAAATAAAAGAAGTAAAGTAGTATAGTGTTTCACTGGTGGAAAGAAATTAAATATTTTGTTTTAAGTATTAGGAACCTTAGCAAACGACAATCACCACAACGCCTAAAATATGAGCCGCCGGCCGAATGTAAATTATTATAATCGTGGTGGCAGTGATATAGAGAATCAATGTAATTATGGGCAATACAACATTGCATCTTAAACCTCGTTCGTTCATTTGAAATTGTTGGCAGATGGTCATAGACTATAGTAACCACTCAACATATGGTGCGCATATAACATTTCCCGTGCGGTACAGGTATATGAATATAACACCCACGCCCTTCCCGTGGGTGTCGTAAGAGACGATTGCCTAAATGATGGATTAAGCATCGCGAACATACAAGAACAAAATTTAACAAACCGGTGACACGGCTTTTGCAAATTATTATTACAACTCTAGAGCTAGTTAGTAAATATTTATTTATTAATAATAATGAATATTTGAATAGAATGTTTTCTCACTAGATCTGCCCCAAAATTAGTCTACTTAGCATATTATATAAAATAATTTTTGTTTTTTCACCATCTTAACACTTATCATTATTAAGGCGATAGAACTCATAATAACATGTACTTTTTTTTTTAAAATACAATATGAACAGTTGTCTGTTGAAAAACTGAATAACTCAAAAATAAAAATAAGCGTAGATATGCCATAACAGGATAATGTAGGGACCAAACAAGTATAATATTAATATGTTATTAACATCCTGTTTTGATCCTTCACGTTAATTTTCCAGATGGTTATTTAGTCACATTTCGGTAGCCATAACAATATTCAAGATAAAGTAGTATCGACCGACGGACAGAATTACCAGTAAGTAGACCAGTCAACGGTTGAAATTCCGCAATTTTTTAATTATTATGAAGTGACACCGTAGTTATGACTGTACTGTTAGTTAACTGCCGTGCATTTAGTTAAAGTACTGTTCGGCAGTTTGATTCTACCTACAGCCAAATGATGTGTGTTCAGCAATTGGCTGTAGGTAATTTTCGTATTGTTTTATTTTATTTAGTTTAACGTATTATAAACAGATGCATACATTCATTAGGTTTAATCTTTTTAACTCATAATTAGTGCACCTAACACAAATTTTACATGCCATACGTTGACTGGGGGTGCGTGCCTATAGGTATTAACATGATTAATGATGGATATACACTGGGGGCTAGTGCCCAGGGCGGCAAAATCTGAATTGGAAGAAAACTATAAATAAACTGCATCGCTGAACGACTATATTTATATGATAAGAGTTAAAAATTACTTACGTTCCACAATGTGCGAAAATAGGCAGAATAGAAATCCTATGTGTTGAATCAGATTTGCTTCAACATGTAGATTGTGAAGGTCTAATAGATCAATTCACTGATCAAAAACCGGTGTGTTTGCTTTTAAAAAAATATACAGTGATTATGATTAAACATACCATTACAAATACTGTTAGTGTACTGCAAGCACTTGGTAAGACTACAGCTACAGCAGTATTGCAACATAATATTATGCATATGTACAAAAAAAATAAAAATACGTGATACTTAAGTGCAAGAGGCCAATAATTATAAATTTATCAATGTTTTTATGAATTAATTATATTAAACTAAAATTTACTGAAAAAAATGTTGCTAGAGATCACTATAAAATATAGAGCAAAATAGAAGTTAAAAGAAAATAAGAAGCATACGATAAGTTCTTGTAAGCTATTGGAACCTCATGGCTTGATCTTCGAGAATTTTATCATAAAGAGGAATTCGTGATTCAATTGGTACAGGCTTAGCACGAAAATGATTTCTACAGCGTTTTTGATCTAACATGTTCTCTGAAAAGGACTTTCGTAATGTACGTAGTTCATTGACAATCCGTTCTTCATTATCCCTGGATAAATAGAGCCAAATGTAAGCGGAAGTAATGAAAGACTACCAAGACTTCATACTACTCATAATTTTTATACGAGGTAGAGCCGTGAGACAGGGCCGCAGACTCGAAGAATACTAGTGACCAACGCTGGAATTCAACGAGTTGCGCGATGAGCGATCATTGAATGAGCGACGTAATCGGTGGTACACAACCCTCTCTTTTCCATTCCTTTTTACCAATTCCTTTTTTTACAACCACAGTTTTAACAGTGGTAGAGCCACACATCAGCTTTTGTTGTTGCATGAATGGGCCAGCTCGACCGGTGAAGTACCACGACCTCACAGAATACCGGCGTGAAGTAGAAGTCTAACAAACTTCTGCTTTTCGTCTGGTGAGTGCAGGTAACCGGTGGCCCACACAACGCAATCTAAGGCCGGCAACGCATCTGCTATGCCCCTGATATTGCGGGTGTTCGTGGACGGCGGTAATCACTTACCATCACGTGAGCCACCGGCTCGTTTGCCTCCCTTTTTTATAAAAAAAAGAACCAACAGCCAATCTAATAATGGAACTATAGCAGGGCCTCGCTAATCATTTACATCACAGGAAACAAGGTATTGCAATTTCTTATTAACTTCGCCGTAACCACACTTTAAAAATATTTGAATTTTATAGAATCGTGGAAAAAAAGTGAATTTTCAAAAACTACGTTTTGAAAATTAACTTATTTTTCCATTGCTTGACAAATTGAAGTAAGAATATATATTGTACCTTTCCGTCATTTTAAAAGGCTTTGGAACAGTATTTTTTTTATTTTTATAATGATTTGTTTCAAAACGTTTTACTCGTATGGGACTCGAAGGCATACTTCGCGTTTTGTATTCTTCATCACAATTAAATTTATACACTTGATTTACTTTAAAAAATTTATCAAACTTCTGGTCTAAATAATTTTTGTCCCATTCAGTTTTGTCGTCGTGCCAAGAAATAGAACAAGCCGAGTTATTTCTTTTAGATATTCCCTTATTTAAGTTTTTAGGCTTTATTTCAAGATTTTTAGTGAATTTCCTTTCATTAGGTTCGTCTTAATAATTTTATTTGTTGTTTTTCGTGAAATATTTGGATTATTAATTTCGTTTGTCCCGATTGAGTTTTTTCTCCCCCTGATCTTCACATTTAAACTTCCAGTTGAGTTATTAAAATTGTCAACACAGTCTTTATTTACAGAAATGGGATCTCTTTCATTATTAATTAATGTCTTAACACCACACGAATTGTATTCATCTATTTGTTCGATGGAAAGACCTAATACGGCATTCTTTTTTTCTCTTAAAGATTTTAAAGTCGAATAAAATTCGGTAGATGATAAATGGTTAATTTGATTATACTCTGGTATACTTCGATAAAAATCTTTAACTTTTTCAGCATCCACATCCGCGGTAGACACAGAATAAGTAGTGGATGAATCTATTGAACATTGTTCTGATGATGATTTATTAATTCTTTCGTACGCCGTTTTCGGCATCTTGCTAACAGGATCTACTGGAACCTTAATACATGAATTTTTAAACACACTACTGCAATTCATCACGAATTAATAACATTATTTTGCTTTTACGTTACCAGAGGTATTATAGACATAAGAGACGTTGCTCTAACCACACTCTAAACTAAAAAATGTGTGGTCGACGTGATTAGATTATGCTTGTTGTCGATAACATTGTTGCCATGGTTACTCAACTTCTAAAAATCTTGTTGCACCTTGTTTGCAGTATGTCGCAACCTATCCTTGTGTATGTTCATATTCGTTTAAACCTTGTAATTTTAAATCGAATTGAATGCGAGTTTTCACCAACGATATATTTCATGGGGAAAGATGTAACCACATATTAATAAATCACAAAATTGTCGATATGTCGTTAAAGACAAAAGACATTTTTAGGGCATCTGAAATTTTGAAACAAATTCAGGCGTGTTGATCGATTTTATAGTCTACCAATGTAGGACACAATCGCAACCCCATTCAAATCACAGACTAAAATTCCATCAATTACCCTTTATCCAGCCATGTACCCATTTTTCTTACAAGTAAATATGACTCGGAAAATTAAAATTTTACAATATGTAACTTATAGAAAGATTATTATTATTTTGCATGTTATTTAACATGTATAGATCTTGTGTTATAAAAATTGGCTAAGTTTTATTGAACAATTTGATACAATGGAATCACGGAAAAAACTAACTTTTATATAGAAAAAAATCAAATCAAGTCATTTATTAATCGAAAATACATTCGTTTATCGATATTCATTTTTAATCTACCACCGTTTCACCCACCTTCCATCGAAGATATTTTCGGGACAACGTGACAGGCGGTGAGCCCGTCGCCGTCTTTATGTCCAAGCCAACGATTTAATTCGATTGCGTGAAGATATTTATTTATTTATACATTTAGTCTTATTGATATTTAAAAGTAAATTATTAGCATTGAACCAGTGAACTATTGACATAGCATAGTGAATATTAACACAGCATCATTTACGTCGTCAAGTGTAACAACATGTCATTTGATTTTAAATATTAAAGAGGTGTCATCAGCAAATAATACTATATCGTGTTTATTCCCTAGAAAGTATGGTAAATCATTAATACAAATGTGAAAAAAAAAAGGACCGAGAATCGAGCCCTTCGGTACGGCTAAAGCTACCATCAATCCAGGGGAACATGTCCCATTGATTACAGTCTTTGAATTGTATTACATAAGTACGATTTAACTAGGTCAATATCCGTATTTCTGAAATTACTCCATCACGGATGGTGTAATTTCCCGACCAGTTTTTTATGATGACGTACAGAGATCACAAAAGACATCCAAGCATCTTGTGATCTCTACAACACACACATATATGCTTAATTAGCTCTACATCTACAGCATCGGTTGTAGCACCAAACTCATGTGACGTTTGCATACAACTACGACCTTTACCTGCGCGCGCCCCGCTAGCTCATTGGAAAATACCGTCGTCCCCTTTCGACAGAATACACTTTGACTTTCTAGGGCCCATAAAAGGTTGCAACTATCTAGTAGTAGTAGATGCTTGTACCAAATGGGTAGAAGTGTACAATATGAAAACTGCTACATCTTCTCTTGCGGTCATTGATAAATTGTGTGAGTTTATGTCAAGGTTCGGAGTTCCGAAAACAATTGTTAGTGATAATGGTACGGCCTTTTGTTCCCTGGTTTTTGACCTTTTGTTTGTGGTTTGGCCTTTAGAATTGGGTTTCGTACCTAACCTCTCCAGTCTATCACCCACCAAGTAACGGCCAGGCGGAAAGTTTTGTAAAAATAGTAAAAAGGGGAATAAAGTCTTGTCTTTTATCGGGTCATAACGCAAGGGATACCACAGTAAAGTTATTGAGATATCTAATGGATTATCGTAACTCTGTCCATACCACGACAGGTTTGTCCCCTTCTCAGTTGGTGTACGGTCGCAAACTAAGGTCTCGGTTAGATTTAATTAACCCTAAAACATCAACATCCTCGTCACCGTCTCTAAATAATAATTGTAATAACCGACAGTGTACACAACACAAGCATCGTAAAAATTTAAGAAAACATTTCAAAAAGGACGACATTATATTATACAAAAAATATGTCAATAATATGAACTATACTTGGTGTAGGGGGATCATACAAAAAAGAGTTGGAAAAGTATTATATTTAGTTAAAGATTGTAATAATTTTGAAATAATTAAAAGACACATAAATCAGTTAGTGCATTATAAAGGGCATAATTGTGGGGTAATTAAATAACCCTTCAACCAGGATTCTTGTGGGGCAGCACCTCCAAGTGCAGCGTATATCACACCGCCAACAACGTCACTGCCATCGTCACCACAACGGCCGTTATCGGTGGAAATTTCACCCAACAGACAGTCGTCAGTGGTACCAGAAACTTCTCCGTATGTCGTGTCGCGGAGGTTGGCTAGAAGAGCAGAGGTGTACGAACCTAATGACTCCCTTTTGACAAGGCAGGACGAGAGTGAGAACGTCGTACAACACTCTGATGAGGAGGTCAGTCAGTCAGAGCCTGATTCCAACGAGTTATGTGAGGTACAAGCGATATAATATATTTTTAAAATAATCTATTGTTGTTATACTAGGGGAAGGGATATTGGGTATGTGTGCGTGGCTGCGCACACCGCTAATTAATGTGTGAACAATAAACAGTGTTAAGCTAGCCAGCGATCGTTTCACTTGTCCGTCCTTATATCTAACAGTAACTTTTGTCTTTTTTTTATAAAAAAAGAAAAAAGTTAGTAGTCACCAGAATTTCCGCAAAGTCACACTTGGTCTATTTACAATATTTTTTCTTTTTGTTCGCTTCTGAAGGCTGTGGTATGATATCAATACATATCAATAGCCTACAACCTTGCTCAAGAATAGAAATTACAATGCAAAATAAGATTTCAAAACCCGACTAGTTAGTTTCGAAAATAAGCGCCTTGGAACAAAAAACTATCTGTCGGAAACCCCTTATCGCGCAAAATTGATCTTTGGCATTTTAAAAGTTTTTCGACCAGTGCATATATATGTATTATCTATGAGTACGTGTAAGCTTAATACACAACAGACAAAGTTGCATTCTCATTTACAATATGAGTATCGATATAGGTACTAGACTTAAGTGTAAAAACATAACGTAAACTAATAGAAAAATTGTCATATGAAGTTCCGAATATAGGGTTGTACCAGCGGTGCTCAGGTATAGAGCACAAAGCATTGAGAGGCGTAAAAGTAATCAAGCTTTTAAAACGCTAGTTACGGCACTTCTATGTTGTTTATAGAATGTGCGTGTATAGAATGAATGAACAGTGGCAGAGCCACGCATCAGCTTTTGTTGTTGTATGAATGGGCCGGCTCGACCGGGGAAGTACTACAACCTCACAGAATACCGGCGTGAAGTAGAAGTCTAACAAACTTCTGCGTTTCGTCTGGTGAGTTCAGGTAACCGGAGGCCCACAGACCCCCCTCCCCCATTTCTGGGGGCGGGGGAGGGGGTACTCTTTGGCCGGCAACGCATCCCCTATGCCTCTGGTATTGCGGGTGTTCATGGGCGGCGGTAATCACTTACCATCACGTGAGCCACCTGCTCGTTTGCCTCCCTATTCTATAAAAAAATGCGTATCTTGTTAGCTATCATGTTAACATTCCTTCAATGCAGTCATTATTGAATCTATCGACACGATACATGGCTCCTTTACATAGTCTGTACTTCAACAGTGACAGTATGTCAGTCAATTAGACATATTGACATAATGGAAGATTAAGATTGTTTATTTTTTCATATGTTTAATGTAACTACAAATTATTGTAAACAAATTACATTGCTTGAAAAAAAGACATAAAATTTTCCAAAAATGTTACGAAACTCAGCACATTACATTTATTGTCTCTCTCCTACAATAAGAGCAAGTTTGCGGCCATTAATAACATTAAGAAAATTAAGTTCTACAAACGAAGAAAAGGTTAAAGGCTGCTACGATGTAATTATTGCAGGTGGAGGCATGGTGGGTTGTACTTTAGCCTGTTTAATGGGTAAGTGGTCTATTTCTGATTTTATTTTATTAGTTTTTAAAAAATACGATCATGAGTACCTCATGATCGTATTTTTTTAAAACTTGTTCATAATTTTCTGCTAGTACGAATTCGGTGTTTGGCCAAAACGTCTTAGCTCTATTACTACTTTAGTTTTGTTTAATTGAACATATAAATTTAACAAATCAACTATCAATATGTAACTAGTTACCATTACATGAACTGTCATGTTAAGGTGACTCTATTTAGATCAAGTCATGGACATTGACGATCGCCAGCAATCAAAGACTAAACAGATTCGTAATAAAATCAATGAGACACTGGGGACAATGTAGATAAATAATTAAAGTGATTAACAAAACATATTTGCTCACAAATAACTTCATATAAAGTTTTATATCATAATGCATACATAAAATAATCAAAAAAATGTTTTTGTTTGCTTGGCAAACTAGTGATATTTTGATGTTGTTGATGCAAAAATGTTGCCTTAAGTGCCATTATATCAGTATCAAGGTTATTAAATCAATTCTCAGATACCAGTTTAGCAAGTAAAGTTTACTCTAAGGTTTTGACATGTAGGATGCAAGAGAAATCGGAAAGATTTCTATGGGAGGCACAAGGCGGATTTAGACCTGGAAGTGGATGCACGGATCAAATGTTTTCCCTCCGCATGATCATGGAGAAGCTTCTGGCTGCTAACCAGAAGATTTTCTGTGCTTTTGTGGATCTTGTGAAAGCATTTGATAAGGTTGTAAGGAAGAAAATGTGGGAACTGTTGCCGGGGTACGGTGGGGATGGTCGCTTGCTAAGGGCTGTGCAGTCACTTTACTGTGACTGTAAAGCTTGTGTGCGCGTGGGGCATGACCTGTCACCTATGTTTAGCGTCCAATAGGGCATAAAATAGGGTTGTGTCATGTCCTCCTGGCTGTTCATATTGTATCTCGACAGCTGTTTACAAAAGTTGAAAGACAGTTGTTTGGGTGTGAAATTGGGTGACATAAAAGTAAATTGTTTGCTGTATGCTGATGATGCAGTGCTTATTGCACCGTCAGAGGCAGAACTGCAGGCAGTAGTCATGTGTATGAAAGAGGAGTATGAAAATAAAGGTCTCCATTTGAATGCTAATAAAACTAAGGTTCTGGTATTTGAAAGGGAAAAATAAAGAACGAAGTGTGAAATATGGGTAAATAAGGAATGTCTAGAACAGGTAAATGAGATTGTGTACTTGGGCAGTGCTTTTAGCTGGGATGGAAGATGTGATGTGATGTCCAAAGGCAAGGCGTAGTGAAAAATGCACGCCTTGCGATACATAACGCAGTGCTGGTACCGACTTTGTTATATTGCAGCGAAACCTGGGTATGCCAGAAGAAGCATAAAAGCAGGTTGAATGCAGTGGACATGCGATCTCTTCGTAAAATGTGTGGCGTTACCTTAGCCGACAGGAAGCGAAACGAAGGGGTTCGCAAAATGGTAGGTTTGAAAGATGACCTTATCACTAAAATGGATAAGGGCGTGCTTCGATGGTTTGGGCATGTTGAGCGAATGAGTGAAGACCGAATGGTGAAGAAAACATATAGCGCAAAAGTTAATATTAAAAGGGGTTGAGGTAGGCAGAGACTGACTTTTGAAGACCATGTGAGCAAATTGCTTGAAGAGGGGAGGGTCAAGAGTACTCGGATACCTAAACGCGCATGTATGAAAAAAATGATGAATCTGATAGAAGCGAAAGAGGTATGTAAGGATTGTGACACTTGGCGATATGTTCTCTCTGGCTACCCCGTCAGGGACTGTGTGTGAAGATAAGTAAGTAAGTAAGTAATTCTCAGATCATTTTTAAGGCAGTTAAATAAAGATTTTCTAATATTTAGAATAAGTGATGATACTTTGGTGTAAAAGAAGTTTCAAATAATGGTTTGAAGACAACTCCATGAGTTTGTAAGGATTTACATGTTATCTAAGTTATGGGATTCTGCATATAATAATACTGCGAAGTGAATGGATTATGATTTACACGTTAATACAAAATGTAAGTTGGAGACTTGACATTTAAAGAACCAAACTGCAATCCTACGTACTCTTGTTCAGATAATTCAGATGCATCTGTGTACATAATAATCCTATAGAACCAATTTTCTTATGGTGCTGTGTTTAATTTATTGTTGGTATCAATAGCACCCCTATCTATTCTTAGGTTGAATATAATAGCAGAATTATAAGATAGAGTAGATAATAGCTTCATAAGCGATAGAGAAGAGAGGATTCACATTGCTTTGAAAAACTGGGGATATGTGATGACTGTGGGTGTGTGTAATAATTTAAATTTTCCAGTACACTTTCAATAATATGGTTGATATACCCATTGTAAATGAGAAATTTCATAATGGTAAAAGTTATCTTAAATTTTTACAGAAATTGTAATTTTTTTTTATTAAAAATATGTTGTTTCAGGTAAAAGATCTTTGCTTTCAACATTAAATGTATTGCTGCTAGAAGGCAGTCCAAGTCATCAATTTGAACTGAAGTCAGATTATAGCAATAGAGTAGTTGCCTTAAATCAAAATACCAAATCATTAATGAAATCAATAAATGTATGGGAACATGTGGAAAAAATGCGCCTGCAACCAGTTAGACATATGCAGGTAAATTTAATCTAAAATCCACAAGTTCACTACTAGGAACAAATTCTTATGTGTATTATATGCTATGTTTTATCAAACGGGATTATCAACCTTTTATCCGTTTTTATTATTCTTTTAATATATAATAAATAATAATATCTTCACGCAATTCCCTATACAGGGGTAGACAGAGGTCTAGTCTAGACAATGAAGTCCCCTCGACCCACCTTCCATCGAAGATAGTTTCGGGACAACGTGACAGGTGGTGAGGCCGTCGCCGTGTTTATATCCAAGCCAACGATGTAATTCGTACATAAGTTTTTGAAAAACCCATTGGTACGAGCCTGCCAACTGGGGATTGAACTCGGGTCTCTTGACTCGAAATTCCGACCACCCTACAACTCGGCTATCGTGACTATTATTCTTTTTTATTACCTAAACAATATTAAGCCCAAAACTAGACTTCTATTTGTACTCACAATGTTTTTTCAGGTTTGGGATGCCTGTTCAGATGCTATGATAACATTCAGCAGCTCAGATGTATTAGACGATGATGTAGCATATATAGTAGAAAATGATGTTTTGTTACACGCCATTGACAAAGAATTAAAAAGTTCCAATGTCAAAAATGTTGATATTGTTTATGGAGCAAAAATTGCTGGTTACAATCTACCACAGACTAGTAATAAAAATCAGCAAACCACAGTTAAAATGAGTAACGGGGATACCTACAAGTGTCAGTTGCTAGTAAGTAGTAACATTTTTTAATGAATATATTTTAAACTATCTGTACCACAAGGTTTAACTACATAGGTTTAACACATTTGGACTAGTATCAATAGATATTAATACAGGCCCTAAGAATTATACTACTTATACTAAATATAAGGAGCAGACATGTGCATATTATAGCACAAGTTTTTATATTAACATTCAAAATGCTGGCATTTTACTTTTCTTTTTCTTTTTAGAACTGATATATAAATAAATAAATAAAAATAATACATATATAGATAGAGATAAAATCACTCACATTGCTCCGATTTCAAAGTAAGTAGCTTAAGCACTTGTATTATGGAATCAGACAATACAAAAGTGCCACAAACACCCAGAACTGAGAAAATTATGAAAAAGTGTTTTCTACATTGACCTGACTGGGTATTGAATCTGGGACACCAGAGCTGGCCACACCATTTAAAAATATATGTACATGACTTTTCCAAGGAGGATGTCAGTATTTTTCTATAGTCCTCATGGTTTTTAATCAAACAAATTAGATCTGCCAAGTGTGATTAGTTCATATAGTTTTTTAAATCATAAAAAGAATAAAAACATATATAAAGCTACAACAGACAGAGCTTTGGATATGGTTTAACAGTGGTGCCATGAATCAGCTTTTGCTGATGCATGAATGGGCCGGCTCAACCGGGGAAGTACCACGACCTCACAGAATACCGGCGTGAAGTAGAAGTCTAACAAACTTCTTCGTTTCGTCTGGTGAGTACAGGTAACCGGAGGCCCACACCCCCTCCCCCAATTCTTCGGGGGGGGGGCACTCTAAAGGTGGCCACGCACCTGCGCCACCTGCTCGTTTGCCTCCCGTTTTTATTAAAAAAAAAACACATTTAGTGCTTATTGCTGGCATGCAACGCACTAAAAAAAATTAAAGATGGTTAGATCGTTTTGGAGTGGAACTCATCGTGAGCAACAACGTGACCCGAGAAATAAATATATAAATATATACTGATGCTACTACATAGATGTTATTTATTATAACAGGTAATATTTTCTGTAACTAGTTATTTGCTTAGATTTATAATTATTATTCTTATATCTTCACACATAGTCCCTGACGGTGTAGCTAGACGGAAAGGATCGCCAAGTGTCGCGATCCTTGCATATCTTTTTCGATTCCTTCAAAATAATTTTTTTTTTCATACGCAATACCAGAGGCATAGCAGATGCGTAGCCGGCCTTTGAGAAAGGTATAGGCTCTTGAAGTTTTTTTTTTATTAAAAAAAAAAATATTGGTCATCCTTTACGTAAAAAACATCTCAAAATGTTTCATCAATACTACTTGTCTTCTATTTGCGGATGACATGAAAATCTTTAGAACCGTTAACAATACCAACGCTCTTCTTCTCCAAGGTAACCCGCTCCGATTCTTAGACTACTGTAACCCGAATAGACTACGTCATAACGTTTTCAATTTTTTTTTGTTATATCCTTTTCGCGAAGTCTTCAACATTCCGGTTCAACTATTTATTGGCAAATGAGGTGATATCAAGGGATGAGGTTACTAAAGACTTAGGTGTTGTACATAACTGCATGCTGCTCTTTGACAGACCTACAAAGGCTTATCAATCACTAGGTTTTATTATTCGATCAGCAGCAATTTGATATCAAAATTAGCACAAGTTATTGTCGATTTCCCTCAGATAATCTATCGTTCAAAATACACACACACATTAGAACAAAAAGTCACGATAGCCAAGTGGTTGGGTGGCCGGAATTCGAGTCGAGAGACCAGAGTTCGATCCCCAGGTGGCAGGTTCGTACCAATGGTTTTATTCGAACAACAAAAACTTATGTCCGAATTATATCGTTGGTTTTGACATAAAGATGGCGACGGGCTCACCGCCTGTCACGTTATCCCAAAAATATCTTCAGTGGAAGGTGGGTCGAAACGAATTAATTGTCTAGACCTCTGTCTACCCCTGTAATGGGAATGGCGTGAAGATTCCCAATCCGCGCTCTAAACCTAGGCAATTTACGCTAAACATACTATACTATTACATATATATAGCTCTTTACATATAGCTTATGTATTTAGAAAAAAAGAAACAAAACTTCTTATTGACTTCATATAAATAAAAATATTTAAATAATAATTATTATATATTAATATAAATAAGATATTTCGGTTTTTTGAATAAGCAGTACCCTTGTGCAAACTCTTTGTATAATTTTTTTAAAATAACATTTTGTATGTATATTTATAAATAAATAAAATAAATTTATAAATAAAAATATTTAAATAATAATTATTATATATTAATATAAATAAGATATTTCGGTTTTTTGAATAAGCAGTACCCTTGTGCAAACTCTTTGTATAATTTTTTTAAAATAACATTTTGTGTGTAAATTTATAAATAAATAAAATAAATTTATAAATAAAATAAATAAATAATAACGTTTTATATATTGGTAAAAAAATTACTGATCAAAAACAACCTTTTATTTCAGTAAATTATTATGATGAAATAGTATAAATATTTAGTTGTGTTCCAACTTATTCAGTACTAATACTTCGGTACAGCTATGTTTAATTGTCTATTTCATCTTTTATCAAGCTTATTTTCTATCATGTTCAATCTGGATTCCGTAGTTTCGACTAATTTATTGATTTTCTTCGTTAAATCAGAGAGTTGAGTTTTTATGTCGACCATACATATTTCTTGTATCGCATTAACTGTCAGTGACATGGGTCTATTTTTGTACTCCACAGTACTGGAAGTAGTCTTTTTCCTTCGCTCCACTTGTTGATTCTCCAGCGAAAATAGTTCATACAAATTGCTTTTTCGTTTCACAACTTGCCTTTCTATATCTTCGACGTTTTTATTTATCCGTATACGACATTCGTAATTGTTGTTCCTTTGTATGGTCTTTTTAGTATTGATACGGCTTACTACCATTTTGTAAATTGAGGAAATCAGCTCCTTTGGTAACTGGAATAGTAAATTGAAATATTAAATTATTCCGGTAGACGTTTCTAAAGGCATGAGTTAATAAAATATTAAAACTTACTCGATTTTCTCTGGGGTCGTTTGGTCGAATGTTAAGTGTTCGCATATGCGAAGCAGTGAGCAACGCACCCCATCGCAACACTGCCAATAATTGCCTCGGCGCACATGCTAGCAATGAGCTGAACAACATACTTTCAAGATGGGCCACCAATTGCGCTTGTCTTACCAGCCGATCTAGACCAGCACTTTCTTGTAACGCCTGAACATAATAAAACATGTTATTTGCCTTATATGTATTTTAAAATTAATTTACTACGCTTTGAGTAAGATAATATAAATATAACAAAGCGTGCTCGATTAAAATCAGGTGTTCGTGGAATTTGAACAAGTATTTGGTTTAAAAATAGCCAATTCAAACCTTATACCTGTATGTCGCTTACAGCCAATCCAACTAATAAGTTTGTCAAAATAACAGTAACTAGTAGCACGAAAATCAAGAACATTGCGTGCGCTGTAAATGGGTAAAGAATCGGAGAATCGGTGCCGTTGTTGTAAAATATGTCCTCATACTCCAGCTCGCCGGACATCATCATGACGGTCTTTACTAAACCGGCCGGGAGATGGAACGCTGGGTAATTGCTGAATAGCACGCTGAATGCTAGACCAAATGCTATTAATAGACAGCTGTACGCCAGTAGAAAAGTAGCGAAATTAACCGTCACTGAAACAAATACAAAAATATTTTTATCATTAATTAATCCATTTTGCAAAGCTTACAAACATGCAACTGCTTTTGAACCTTTTTGAGATACACTTAAAACGTCGTGATCATAAGTAATACCTGTAGTAAACATCTGGACATATAGTCCAAAGGTAGGAAAACGGCCAATAATCATCATTAATTCTAGCCAACAGAAGAATATAGTTATAGCTGCTACGTCATGCTGCCAGTTCGATGTACTTTTTGCTGCACCATTTTTCATATACCAAGTTGGCACCTGAAAAATCTATTTTAGTTAGGTATGTACACCTAAGTACACCTAAGTTTTAGTTAGGTATACATCAGAGATTAAAAAAAGAGTGAGAATGCGGTACACGTTCTTTGGAATTAATTATGTAAATACAAGTATTTATAAAATACTCGTATTTACATAATTCATTTTAAATATTCATACACACATATTAAGGTTGCACTGAACCGACCTGTTGATGCTTCTTTTAAAATAAATAAATATCTTCACGCAATTCCCAATACAGGGGTAGACAGAGGACAAGTCTAGACAATTAAGTCCCTTTGACCCACCTTCCACCGAAGATGTTTTCGGGATAACGTGACAGGTGGTGAGCCCGTCGCCGCCTTTATGTCCAAGCCATCGATGAAATTCGTACATAAGTTTTTTAAAAACTCATTGGTACTGCCACCTGGGGATCGAACTCGCGTCTCTCGACTCGAAATTCCGACCACCCAACAACTCGGCTATCGTGACTTTTTCGTATCACGTGTGTCGTGCTTCTTTTAAATTTTCATCATAAAACCTTTTTAACTAAAAGCCGAAGTCACGATAGCCGAGTGGTTGAGTCGTCGGAATTACGAGTCGAGGGACCCGAGTTCGATCCCCAGGTGGCAGGCTCGTACCAATGGATTTTTCAAAAAACTTATGTACAAATTATATCGTTGGCTTGGACATAAAGACGGCGTCGGACTCACCACCTGTCACGTTGTCCCGAAAATATCTTCGGTGGAAGGGACTTAATTATCTACACTAGACCTTTGTCTACCCCTGTATTAGGAATTGCGTGCGCACGATGGGATGCGGGAAGATTTTATTATTTATTTTTATCTTGGTAACCTAATGTTATGTTGCATATTTAATCTGTACATTATTTAATCTGTACACCTCAAAATGAATTAACGCATGAAATTATTCGATCCCTGATTTATTACTTCTTTCGGTGTGGTTTTAATTAACATCAAAGCTATGATAGAGATAGGGCTTCATTATTCGTTTGCCATCAAATAATGAAGCCCTATCTCTCGCCCACTGTTTAAAATTGGTTTAATTAATGAACATTAAAATGGGACCAGCAATCTCAGTGATGATCTGCATGAGATACGTCCTACAACAGCGATATCTGAAGATAACATCAGGGCTGAGCAACGCACAGGATATCATAGGAAGATAAGAAAGTGATCTACCAGAAGATTCGGGCAAGCTTAAGCAAGTATGATAAATAATACATGTACATATAGGTATTAAAAAGCTGTGAACCAGATGGGATACCAATACTGTGACCGAAGATCAGAAACGCCTTCGCCTGCACTGATGACGCGAAATGTTAGAAAAGTTTAAAGGAGGTGACTCGAATGCTGTATTTTACATCGTCACGGGTGATGGATGAAAGCTACATATATAGCTAGCAACCAATAGAACGATATGATCAGTGTACGATACCTTTTCTGGATTGACCAAGATAAAGAAAGGGAAAAGACAGGGAAAAAAGATGATTGTCTTGGTCTTTGGTCAGAAAAGTCTATTGGTGGAAGACAGTTACTGCAGACTTCTATGTTAACTGTTGTCTGCCTCATGCCTTGGAAAATATTCGACAGTAGCGCCCTAATAGGATCGTCCTTCATAACGACAACGCTTCAACACATTTGCCAAAATGAACAATTGGATATTTGACTTTGGTAGGTGTCGAGATATTGAGTCTTCAGTTATATAGCCCCGACTTGGCACCCTGCTATTTTCATTTCTTTTCAAGAACCAAAGATAAACTTCTAGGTATTCGCTTTATAAGCCTTGAAAATTCGATAAGTGCATTCGTAAATTCGTAGAAGACGCACCTAAGGAAGAATTTGTCCACAGCTTGATCTCAGTGGCACGTGGAATACCTGAAAGATGTATAGAAAGGAAGGGAGAATACTTCGAAAAACAATAAAAATATATATTTTTTTATTTTTCTATGGACTGTCAGTGAACCCTTCGTGGAAGAGTCGTCCTATGGCAATATTCGAGACGCTTACTTTTTAGATCCACATTTAATCCCCGGGAAGACACCACTGATTTTAATGCTCGATGATTTTAAATTTAATACATTACATGTAGCTACGAGAACGGCTGTGAAGGAAAACATTGTGAGACACAACCGCCCCGTCAGAAAATAAAAAAAAATATTTCCAGGAGATGATGTCTGTAGGACGCACTGAATCTGTCGCTGTGGTTCGAGGAGTTTTGGAAACCGCGGCGAAGACGACTTAAATAACGATGTAGCATAGAGAAACCATGGTATGTCAAATAAGCAACATGTATTATATGTAAAATCCGGTAACTTTTTGTAAGCACTATTTAGGAAGGCTTACTTTTCTTTAGGGCATCTGTTTCAAATCTTCTTGTCTTTTACCTTTTTTAATATCGAAGAATTATAATAAAGAAACATCGTATTACTTACCGTACATAAGAATACACCGATGATTATTAAAATCTGTAACCAGTTCTCCCATTGGCGAATGTACGCCAAGTAATTCAAACATGCTTGAAATAACTCTTTGCACATAAAGCACAGGTTGAGAAGGAGGATTAAATATTGAACCGGTCGAAGATATGATGGCACTGCGCAGGTCACGTCCTCGCAAAGAAATATTTCTGGAATGAAATATTTTACTGATGATGTAGCACATATTTCATAATATGCTTTATCCGTAACGAAACTCGCACGATGTTTGTTTATAATATGCTAAAAATATTATTTAGGTTGGTGAAAATGTGATCTTCAGGCGCCTTCTATTTTTTTTAATAATTGTGCCCTATCCGTTCATCAGTTTCGTAATATATAATTCATTTCTATATATATAGTCTCGTTTACATGTCTGGAACGGCTTAAGTATAACAGTGGATAATTGTCTTGATAACACAACAATGTAAATTTTTCTCTCTGGTTATCGAAAGAATTGCTCAACTAACATTCATTCTCAATCCTATAGCTTTTGTATTTAACAAATATTTAAAATGAAGTTGACTAATAGTAATAGCAGTGCTTACCTACTTTAACATCTATTTTAGTAAATCCTCTATATCCATCGTAGACGGTTATAAATTTGAACCGAAATACTCACGTAATATATAGAAACTGAATAGTGTTATAAACAGCGCGTGATAGACGAAGCTCAGCACGAAAAATTTTCTTATTCTTCGCCATTTCAAAAATAGAAAGGTTTCGGCGACCGGGTGTTTAAGAACGTCTTTATGGCCAACCTGAAAATTATTGTAGATCTTTGAATTAAAATGTTATCCATTTAAAATATCAAGAATCAAAATATTTTCTACTAGTATACTTTAGGTCACGTCAATAATTAAAAACTTAAAAAAAAATATCTTCACGCAATTCCCAATACAGGGGTAGACAGAGGTCAAGTCTAGACAATTAAGTCCCTTTGACCCACCTTCCACCGAAGATATTTTCGGGACAACGTGACAGGTGGTGAGCCCGTCGCCGCCTTTTATGTCCAAGCCAACGATGAAATTCGTACATAAGTTTTTTGAAAAACTCATTGGTACTGCCACCTGGGGATCTAACTCGGGTCTCTCGACTCGAAATTCCGACCACCCAACAACTCAGCTATCGTGACTTATTAAAAACTTTAATTAAAATAAAAAGTTAATTTTCGTGAATTGTCATGCAACTTTTTTATTCCTTTCATTTTCATGTATGTATTGTGTTATGTATTTACTTACAAAGTTGTAATAAATACATAAGCTGGAATAAATACACGATTCGTCGTAAAAATTATTGTTGAGGCTGAGAGATTAATGATTAGATTATTTACTTTGACTAAAGTTATAATTAAAAGATCTCAAAAATATTGCATTAATTTTACGAATAAAAAACAACAATAATTTAAATATTCAATTCATGGATAGTATGTGGTTTATGTCTATATCTAACTGAACACTGTTTTTTTTTCCAAGTTTAATTCCAAGTGATTCTTTGTTTAAACATGTACACTGTGGTATATATAAAGAAATAAATGTAAAAAAAAACACTGTATTCATGTGTACAGAAGAAATTTTTAATATGTTTAAGTGAGATTGAGTTCCGACCGAAACAGAGACCAACGCTGAAAGCTCGGTTTCGAAATTGATTACTTCTGTGTTAGATTATGAAATGTAAAATAGAATTGACGTTGACGACAGCGGACAACCACATAACTTAAACTAGGAAAAAGCGGAACTCAGATTGTGTATACATTACTTATAGTTGATTAAAATATTGCTGAAATTTCACCCAACTCGGGGCAACTGACAACATTGATATATAAAATATCAGGCACATCAGAACTATCATTTCGAATTGAAACTATCAATTAGTTATTACAATCGCGAAATAACGACTCATTAAAGCTTACCTCAATAAACGCTAACAACAGTTCAGCCTCGCCACGGGATAGGCAAGGGACTAATGGTCTAAAATCTATTGTAAACTCGCAGTCAACATCGCCCAGTTCGTGGTCGCTGACATTGACTACGTCATCAAATTTTCGAAGATAACGAGGAATAACGTCAGGCACACGACGGACGATGAACGAAAGCGCAGAAACGCCGCCATTTGTGCGAAGGGTTACATCTCCTCCGTAGTCTATTACAGACAAAATTACACATTATTATTGATATCCACCATTTATATATGCATTACTCACACAAATATCTGTCCCAAAATATCTTCGGTGGCAGGTGCGTCGAAGGGACTTGATTGTCTAGACTAGACCCCTGTCTAGATAATTATATGTGACTGAAACAAAGTGATATTTTCATACCTAATAACAACAGAACACAAGCAGAGAACTCGTTCAGAGCCGCTATATGTAATGGTGTGTATCCAAAGTTATCAGATGCATTAGGATCTGCCCCCACTGACAGCAAGTGTCGTGCCACATCGCAAGCCCGTGCTCCTTTTACTATTGATCCATGCAAGGGAGTCCTGCCGTCTATGTCCTTTGCACGTACATCTGCTCCCCTACCGACAAGCAGTTCCACTACTTCTATTGACTGAGCCAAAGACGCTTTAAAAAAAAAGAACATCTCAATAACATGTTTACATTTAAACATTTTATATTTAATATTTGGTCCATTGTTATTACCAAGGTGCAGAGAGGTTTGTCCCCTAGAGTTAGGACAGTCGATGTGTGCTCCATGATCTAAAAGCAACCTAGCACATTCTGCGTGACCGTCTACAGCGGCTAGGTGCAATGCCGTTGTTCTTCCCGGGCCCAATGCTGCTCGTACATCAGCACCCGCGTCTAAAAGTAGCTTCATACACGTATCGGAGCCTAAAGACGCTGCTACGTGTAAAGGCGTTTCGGTGAAAACCTGTGATTGAAATGTTATTATTCACTTGTCATGCATGCATTAACAGCTTCCTTTTTGTTTACTTTGCTGGCGAGAAAAGACATAATCGGTATGCTTCCTTTTTATCTAAAAACTCACACAAGAAGAATATCAATATTGTTTTCAATCTCTAATCCATCTAGGATCATTTTTTTACATTTTAAGTATATTAAATTTTGTATCAGTTGGCATTAGTTTCCCTGTTACAGAGAATTATTAATTTTTATTTATCGTTTATTTGACAACATGAAACATTTAAAAATGCAGGTTTAATGCATTAAGAGGCATTAGTTTAGCGTCGCCTTTTTATAATTGTTTTAAATTGTATGTAGGTATTTTTCAAAAATACCTACATACATACATACATAATCGCAAATGAACCTCGCACACCTCGTACTATACCTATAGTATCCTGCCATCTGTCTGTAGCAAGTGGCCTCTAACGACATTCATAGACAAAAATTGGGTGGTATTTTCTAACGCCGTAACCGCACACATTCTGTTAGTTGTATATATCTATAGTAAGTAATACTTTCACGCATATCAATGTATTTTATTAATACCAAAAACAGTTTAACCTTTTAATAACGATAAGTAATATAGTTATAAAATGTAAGTCACAAAAGGCGAGTAGTAAGATAATCGGGATTCGAGTTCAAGACTGGAGTCCGATCCCCCGGTTGTAGGCTTGTATCACTGGGTTTTTTCAAAAACTTATGTACGATTTAGATCGTTGGCTTGGACATAAAGGCGGCGACGGTCTCACCACCTGTCACGTTCTCCTCCAAAAATGTCTTCGTCAGAAGCTGGGTCGAAAAGACTTAATTGTCGATACCTCTGTCTACCCCGGTATTGGGAATGGCATAAAGATATATTTTTATTAATAAGTGGAGCAGTTGCCTTATTAGATTATATATATATATATATATATATATATATATATATATATATATATATATATATATATATATATACATATATATATATATATATATATATATATGTTGAGCCTCTTTCCAGGAAGATGGAAAATTTCCAGGTGACATTGAATAATTAAAGATGGATTTTATAACAGGGATCAGGATATACCTACGTACCTACGGCGTCAGAATTGACCTCAACAATACTATTCTTAACATCACTATCAGCGATTCTACTAAAAGTAAAAGGAGGATAATCAAAGTTGGGCAAAGCTAAAATTTGATTTTTAGTACATAATTTAGTGGCGTCATCAACGTCACATGAAGTGAAATGCTTATTTAGCTGGTCTACATCAATATTTATGGAGTTATTCTTCTGACGCGCTTTGTCAACTCCCAGAGATTTCCATACTTTGCCTGAATCGCCTTCTTCAAGTATGGGTTTATGAATATGGCGTCGTTGCATATCCCTACACAACCTGTTGCAGGGATTTCGAATACTCTTATACTTAGTTTTGTTAATATCAGAATTATCTAATTTTAATTTAGCTTTGGAAATATTTTTCCTGTGCTGTAATTTTTTATCTCCTCTGTAAGCCAGGGAGCAGGTAAATGTCTAAGTCGAACCGGTCTGATAGGAGCATGAGTATCGTAGAGTTTTTTTATGATAGAATTAAATTCTACCACTCTATCGTTAATATTGCCTGCAATGTGAACAACAGTCCAGTCGATCATCGCTGCGTCATCTCGTAAACGGTCCAGATCCATAGAACTAAAATTACGCAGCAGAAGGATTGTCGATTTAGCTTTTGGTGGGCGTAATTTATAAGATAAGTAAATCAAATCGTGGTAGGAAAATGCCTCAGCAGGACATTGACCATGTTTAGCGACATAATCAATGGAAGAAACTGAAATAGGATCCAGAAGAGAAGGGGAGCAATTCGGAAAGTTATGTGTGCATCAACTATCGATTATAGTAGAAAAGAGCGGAAGTCATTCTTTAGAGACATGTGTTAAAGTCACCCATAATTACACAGTGCTGATAAAGTGGAATAATTTTATCTAAGAGGCTTTTAAACATAGAAAAGTAGTCAATTGTAAGGCTAGGACTGTAAAACACACCAAGTAGTAGTTTGGTACCATAAAAAAGAACCTCAATTATTAAATGTTCTGGACCCTGAGTACCTTGATCAATTGACATACTTTGCGTCGTGAAAGGGAGGTGAGAGCGTAAATAAATAGCAATACCCCCACCAACCCGGGACTGTCGATCATTCCTTATAAGTTGAAAGCCAGGAAGGCATATGATGCGGCGGAAAATGTTGGAGATAAATGTCTCATCTTATTGTCTGTGACGTTTAAATTTGTTATTGACAACTGACGCTGACACAAATATTTACGATACATTAAACAGTAAATAAGACTTCGTTGACGTCCATGAGATAGGAAACAGACTCACCTGTGGTGTATCTGGGCATGCGCCCGCTTCTAACAATGCGGCTACAACATCTGGTGCATCACTCAAAACAGCGTAATGCAATGGCGAACGCTCACTGAGCCCCGCATTAACATCAGCACCATGGCTTATTAGCACCTTAACAAAATTTCCTATTATTACTATTACATTTGTAAGAGTGTAATATATTCAATCATATTTTGTAAGAAAAGTTATTTTCCATTTGACAATATGTTTACCTTAACGCATTTCAAACATTTGGCACTTGCTGCGCAATGCAATGGTGTGGCTTTCCTTTCCGTTAATGAATCCCATTTATTTGCGTCAGCGCCATGGTCCAACAGCAGTTTTACACATTCCTCATTAGCTACTAAACAGCTGAGATGTAGGCAGGTTCTGCAATTTCGTAAAATATGTAGTAAATAAAGAAATTCTGTAATGTCTAATACGGCAAGATATATATTTAGCTAAGTAAGGCTGCGGGCTGCTTACGGAATTTGTCGCGTTTTATTTATACTTTTTTACTTGCTTCACTTCGCCTGTGTTTATGAAGGTGGGAGAACCTATTTGATGAATATCGTAATCGTAAACATTAAAGATGTTTTAAGGGTTAATAATGTAGCCTCTTAATATTTACTGCTGTGTTAATTTACCTTCCAGCATCATCCGCGCTATTCGGATCTGCCCCTAATTTCAATAGCCTTGCCAACAATGTTGTTTTACCCAACCATGAAGCCCATATGATGGCCGTCTTCATCCCAACAACATTATTGTTCGTTTGAGACACGAAGTTTATAACGTCGTCACAATGCCCCGACTGTAATATTGACAATAATTCCTCTGAATATGGCAGCTGTCGCAGAACAAACAATATATCGTCTGAAAAATTACAAATGTCCGAGTTTCAAATTATATTCCCATTTCGTTTATCAAGATTATTTATAGTGCATCACAGTCATAACAATAAATTTGATTATTTTTTACTTAAATTCTTCAGGTAGCTTCTTGTGACACATAATTTAATCGTCCATAAATATCTCTGTTAATTTGCATTAATCATTTGATTTGAAAGAAATATGTTCGGCACTAATGTAATGTAATATAAAAAAATCATCAATACCTAGTTCCCAAATATCTCTCGACGGTTTCGCTCGTAGCCGTTCGGCCAGATCGACTCCATGTGCAGATTCGTCACTGGAAATATACGTGGCCTCACCATCATCTGAATCTTCCGCATCTTCACTCAATCCTGTATGCCATCGTACACTTCCTTTGCGGTATACCTGCAAAAGTGGATTTATCCTACTAGAACAGCATATATCTTGATTTTTTTTCTTATCTTTACCAAAACTGGGATAGTTAAGGATTAATTTAGTTCTTTCGACCCATTTTTCGGCGCAGCTCATTTCAGACAGAGTGAATAGTAATGAGCCTGTCACCGTCTTAGTGTCCAAACCAACGTTAAAATTGTTCATTAATTTTGATAAAACTCATTAGTACAAGCCGTCTTAAAGTACCTAACCACTCGGCTATATTAGCTTCTTCGAGCTACATGTGTGATCTATTGCCATGTCAGCATCTTGAATTTCTGCTTAAAAGCTGTTTATGCGTTTTAGCACTTTTTACTATTATCTCCCAACAAGTTGTGAAAACGATTGTGTTTATGTTATAAAGATATATAGTATAGTTACGAGCCATTAGACATTCCGTAATAGTAGTAAGTGGTGCTACTGAAAGCATTCAATAGCATTAGCCGTTGGATTGTTATAAATTTTATATCTCTATACAATAAAAAGCCAAAATCATTCATTAACTAGACACAACTTATTGTTTTGTGTAGCAGTTACTTATTAAATAATTATTTTGTGCTTATTGAATTCAACATTAGATCAGCTTACGAAATCTGAATTAAACATAACGCTAAATTTTTACATTAAATTAGTAAATTTAATTTTTTATTACTATTTAATCGCTATTCTCAATTAAAAGCAAAAACGTAAATGGATTTTATCAATTAAATTCTACGTGAAATTACGTTTTTTCTTGTACACTGTTTCATCTATTAATACCTTTATATTTTACCTATTACTAATAAATGAAATTTCGTATATTTTTTGTATTTAACGTAGACAACGTTACACCTGATTGCCGTAAATATTATTCACATATAAAAGTGTAACAAATAATTATTTATATATGAATATCATAACCCTTACAAACCGTATTTAATGTTTGCATATGATTGATAAATTGAAACTACTGACAAAACACACACAAAACTAAATCAAAACAGCTCGTGAACCTTTTTCCGTTTCATGTTCTTTATTATTGTTTTCGACGACATCACTTTCCACGTTTTTCGTAGACCGATGTACCAGTCTATCATGCATCCAGCGCTCACGTTATACACTGAAAAGTGTTCTCGCACGCCTTTCGATCCGTCGAAAGTTTAAATTAAAAATTTTTCGTCATCTGTTACGTTACAGTGACGCCGTATACATCTTAATTATTTATTGCCGTTTAATCTGAAAATGTCTCCGCGTTTAATGTTCTGTTTAGTAAGCTCCCACGCGTCGCTACAAACTTATAATAAAGATGCGTTCTCAGATTGTAATATTTCAAATCCGAAAATATTAGGTATAGTCTACTTTCTACTCTTTTTATGGTAAATTAAGTCATATAACAGGTTAGGAAGTTTGGTCGCCGATCTTAGGGCGATTTTTTAGCACATTCATGTAATTTCAATGTTAAGTTGAAATCAAAAATTTCCTTCATGAAAATGGTTTAATAGTGGTTTGAAATTGGTTAGATCTCTAGGAATGCGTTTCTTCCTAGTATTACAGAACTAAATCAGTTCCGTATGCAGACGAAGACAAATACACAATTAAATTTCATCCCCACCACACCACACTTGTTTATTTGTTAAGTTTTGTAAACTTTACTTTCGTAGTTATGAACAATTATTTTTAATCGTGTTCTATTATTAGATCATGTGTTATTGCCATTAATATTAGCCGTCTGATGCCTAGTGATTTAAGACAAAACATCTTAATTCGCAGCTTTAATAAATTTAACCAAAAATGGTGACGGTGAATTATCTAGACATCATTGTCCATAAATTATCCAGACCATCCAGTCGCAATAAATTGGCATATCATTGCAATATTTATTTATAGAAGTATTTAAACTTTATTTGCACAATAAAAAATATACAAAATGGCGGACTTAATGTCTAACGCCAATCTTTACCAGTCTTTTGATATCGTACATATGATGGAAAATATTTCGATCAGAAACGTTTTTACGTGTATGGAACACGTTATGGCTAAATTGGATCTGAAATGAAATAAAGTTAGTAAAAAAGAAAATTCTTTATGGAAAGTAAGTAACTCTCACATGTAATAATTACGTAATAAGCATCTGGCTGGCAAACGGATTGCACTTCCATCATCCAATATTAACGCGCCGAACGGCCCGCGTCGCACTCCAATTATTACCGTATGAATATAATGTAATGATGTTTCGAATTCCTAAAATGTATTGTCGCATTATTGAAACTAACATTAGCAATATTATGGATCTTTCTAAATTTAACAATCGTACAATAATGCAATATCCGATAAAAACTCGGTAGTTCAAAGAGTTTGCGAGAAATCTCGCATTTTCACGAAATCTCAAGGTCAGTTCCAAGCGTCTCTAGAATTGTAGTTCAAAATAATTTTATTATTCAGATTGCATTGACACGATTACAATCGGCCACAGCGTAAATCTAAAAGATCCAAGCAAATTAATGACACTTATATAGGTACTTTCTTAATATGTAAAATCAATAGATTAGATGGGTGACATGAGATGACGCATTAGACCTTTTTACAATTGACTTTTGTGTGTTAAGCTTTATCTAATTATGGCATATAGTTGGGGCAAAATTTTATGAGGGTTTCTATTTCCACATCTGTCAGTATCTAATATTAAAAGTATCAATTTCTATTTTAGGCTTTTCCCCTTCACTTTCAACACTGGCTGGAAAAAAGGCTTTGCCAGTTTCTAATATTATTACTACTCGGCAAGCCGTTTTTGTTAAATTTAAAGGTATAAATGTGTAACTCATCGTTTACACATAGTAATTTCATGGTATAGTTGTTAACCTTTCTGGTGACTGAATTGAGAGAACTCCTACAGGGCTGGAATCCCAGTAAAAGTCAAGTTAATAACACAAAAATTCAATCAGTACCAGTTCTTATTCTGTTACTGTGCAAAAGATATTTTCTTTTCCAAGAAAGGATACGATCCGAAGATCCCTTACTTGAAAGCAGAGTAGTAAAGTTGAAATTACCATAATATTTTGAGAATTAATTCAAATCAATCTTTTTGTAACGAACTTGGCACAGGAAGACAATGGTTGATTAAATAGTAGAAATCTTATCTAGTACATTATTTTTTGGAAAGTGATATAAAATTTATTTTTGATTGCCGTGCCTCTTCTGTTTTGTGGTTTGTTTTGCCTGTAGAGTATTAAATAGGCATGTCGTAAATGAGTATATAGTGTAATTATAATATATAATGACACATGGCATGGTTCATAAATTACGTGAGGTGTTTTTTTGAATTTTCTGAACCTCCCCTGGTGAGATGTCGTGAGATTTTATTCAACCCCCTCCCCCATCCCCCAGTCACACGTGACATTTTTCAAAATGTGGGTTTTTTACGTAAACGCGTTGGATTGTTGTAAAAAGAAAAAAAATGCTTCGTGCTTTTATTTACGACTAGTTAAGACTAGAAGTCAATGTTGCTGAGAGTTTAATTATAAGTGCAATAAAAATTTTATAATGGAAAACTTAAATCGTAACTACTGTGATTAAAAAAAAGATTGTATTTTCTAATTTAATCCATGGAGAATTAGGGCGGTCTCAAGAGAGATTATTGGAACCAACATGTCCATATGATTTTCAGTATAATCATCTGCATTTCCCCCCCCCCCCTCTCTCCAACGTAAGATTAGATGAGATATGACTCGACCCTCTCCCCCCCTTAAACACCTCTCGTAATTTATGGACGCCCCCCAAAAGATAATGCAAAGTATCTGGTACTGCGATTGTTAATCCCCTTAACAGACCCTACATGACTTTTATAGACCGTTATTATCAAGATGATTATTTCCAAACGCGCACTATTGTTTTTTTTTATCTTTATATAAACGTTAAGTCATTGAACAAGAAATTATATAATATTTTTGCCTCCATCGTTATACCGATGATTCTCTACCAATTTGATACTGGTATGTATCAAAAACAAGGGAATCGACATTTTATTTAATATAAACCACGGGTACTTATCGATCCAATAGCAACAGAATTGATACTACATAAATTGAACCGTATAAAAATCTTTTCCACTATGTCCTACAGCCAGTCGAGTTTTACATAAATCAATATTATAAAATTTTAAAACAATCTTAATTTAACGTTACAATTTGAAATTCCTTCTCATGCTACAAAACGCTTACCTGCGAAACGTTGTCAAGGCCTGTGTCGCACAGCATGGCTTCTCTTTATAACTTCTAGTCTATATTTATGTAGATACAGTTACTCCTAAGGATTAGCTTGAAGAATTGATAATGTATTTAAGCACGTCCAGAGCTGGGGTCTTCTTTAATCAACAAACGTGAACATCCGACGATACTGTATCTGTCTTGTGCATATAGAATGTTCCCTTTCACAATTCCCATTAGGACTACATTTTATTTAGTTGGCGTGCTTTTATTTCATTTGGCCTAATAAAAATATTCGTTATTTATCTGACCTCTTTTTGTCAATATTTTCTCCATTTGGCCCAATTTCAAGAAAAGACCGGATATAATCGAAAACTGAGAAATATTTATCCGGCAGTTTTCTTGAAACTAAATATAGCTCGTAAACAATAAAATTAAAAGTTGGTAAAAATTTTGTAACCTTTGATACTTAAACTTGCCTATGATATAACATATTGAAACTTTTTGAAGAATTTAATAACAATAACATGAATTTAAGTTGTTCGGTTATTGTAATAGTTTTTAGGTGCGTATTTCGAATACCAGCTAGAAGGTTAACAGATTATAGATGGTAATTATGTATCCCATCTTCAACATAAAAAATGTACTGAAGAACGGGGACATCTACATATATATTTTAATATTTTGGTTTATGGATTTATTATATCATTGCTATTTATCAAAACTGCCTTAGAATTTTATTGAACTTTTATTAAAATTTTCAAGCAAAGATTATTTATAACAGCACTTGCCTAATCCCATTTGTTTAGTATATAAACAAACGTAAATAGTTTCAGGGGCGAACATGCACAAGAATGTTTATAATAACGAAACTGGGAGAAAATCCTAAATCCTCTACTCTGATAAATGTATTCTTTTATAGTATACAGACTTTTTCAAACTGCATAAATATTGCCTACATCTATCAAAATTTGTTAAATATTTACACTAAACCATTTAAAATTTTATTAATTTGTATCGTTTATATAGGTATTAATAAAAAATTAATGAAACTTTTTAGTATTAATATTATAGATAAATTACGTTAACAAGAAATTAAGCTTAATTAATGAAATAATACGAACTTCACTCTTTGACTTAATTAACTCATTGCTGTTGATTACTGTAATTTATTAATTAAAAAATTTGTGTAAGAAATTTATTTTTAAGTAATTAGTGTTTGAATTCACTATAATTCGCTGCGAAATCTTAAACACTGAAACTCAATTGGGGAACACGCTAGTAACAATGCCGGGAAACACTTAACCACTGCAACAAATTGCCGCTGAACGCTCGTACACTATATTTAAGCTTGTATTTGCTATAAAGAGCTAATATTATAAGTATTTTCAACCACGATCATGGCCTATTTTAATCAAAATTTACTGATCTGTTGTTACTTTAAAATATTTTGAAACAAAGAGGTGAATATATTAAACAATAGAAAATGATGACATGTCATAGACTTTGCTGCTTGTAAACATAACCATTTTCATTTTTATAAGCTCACAAACATATTCATATGGTTGGATGGTCGGAATTTCTAGTCAAGAAACCCGAGTTCGATCCCCAGGTGGCAGGCTCATACCAATGGGTTTTTCAAAAACTAATGTACGAATTATATCGTTGACTTAGATAGATATTTTATATATATTTGATAAACGGCAAAATTAATCGTACAAAATATTATCTATTATATCAGTTACGGCAAAATTATCTATTATATCAGTTTTTCCTATGTGGGTCTGCTGAAAGATATTTCAGGTTTTGGAATAAGCTGTACCCTTGTGCAAACTCTTGGTTTCTTTTTTATAAACAACATTTTGTGTGTACATAAATTTATAAATAAAAAAAAATACAAGTCTTTTGCACCCGCATTTAGCACTACATCTTTTTTACAGTTGCTGCTATACTAGGTAGGCTGTACACATAATGTTTTTGATTGGAATGATTTTGTGACATCCTCTGTTACCGAGTAACGTATACATCGGTTTTCATGGAGTCGTCATCTTGGAGGTGGCTATGTGGTATCTCTTCGTTATTTTAGGTTCAACAACACAAGTGCTTTAGATACTTATTTTACCTATGTATGTATATATTTAAGAACATCGTACAAATATTTCTGATTTCTAGCATACCTACCGATTCCCAAATACGAAATTTGTACAAAATATTTCTTAGCGAACTATGTATGTTCACGCAATATGTATGTTCAGAAATATACGCAAATTCTGTTAATAACTATTTGGCATAATTATACTTAGAAGCGTGTTTAATAATAAATTTGTACTTTAAATCTAAACAATGTTCGGCATTATATTTTAATAATAAAGGAATTCTTACTTTAAATCTAAACAATGCATGCTATTATCTCTTCCCTACCTGATACATGTATTGTTCATGTTAACGTCTATTATTAGACTCAATTCTGGGTTGTCTGTTACTGAGAAGCCGTGCAAAAATGAGCAAACAATTAGGTACATCTTTTACTCTCCCGGATTATATTTGTCATGTTTTATTACCTGCCTTTTTTAGTAATTGCTACATAATAAAATTACCTTGTCCAAAAAGTATTAAAACTACTTTATGGATCTAAAACAGTTATAGGCCTCGTCGGAATTATTGATGTCTGTTTTTATTATTTTGTATATTTATGTTTGTATTTGTCTCGGTTCCTCAGAAAAGATTTTATGACATTGAAATACGTACCCAGATTACTACAGTATTTAATATTTCTAACATTTAAATTTTAAAATGTAACTGTCAAATTATCTGTATTATGTTAAGGCGAGTCAGACTCATTTACAATGATTATACGCTTAAGTAGCTATAATTAAAATTAAAAATATCTTTACACATTTCCCAATACAGGGGTAGACAGAGGTCTAGTCTACACAATTAAGTCTCTTCGACCCACTTTCCAACGACGATATTTTCGGGACAAAGAGACTGGTGGTGAGCCCGACAGCGTCTTTAGCCAACGATATAATTCATATATAAATTTTTGAAAAACCCATTAGTACGTGTCTGCCACCGGGGGATCGAACTCGGGTCTCTCGACACGAAATTCGACCACCCAACCACTCGGCTATCGTGTAGTTATAATTCATTTATTTAATTCCACTCATGAGAGATGATCTGTTCCCGTGAATCTAAATCAGATATAATTCTAAATAAACTCAAACACTCTGATCATCATCATCATAACTGATAGTAAATGCCACTGATAAAGCCATAGGCCTCTCCCGTGCAGGAGGCAGGAGGTCTTCCAAACGCCACGCATGGCGGTCGCAGTACCAGACACCTCGGACCGTCAAAGCTGCTGTCCGTCAGCGATCTGCTGAATTTTAGTCCGGTATATTTCGAGATGGTTATCTCGCAATAGATCGATAGCGTATTGCATTTTCTAGACTTTTCCCTTAGTCACCTTTTACGACACCAACGACGGAGATGATGGTATATTCTTGCGCCTAAACCTCGTGCCATCAAATACTCATATTCAACTTTATTGCAAATAAATTACGTTGGGAGCAAAATGTAGGTCAAGTGTTCTTCGATTTAAAAAGAACTTATTTATTATTCCAGATTGGCGCAGACGGTGCAAACTCGGCCGTTCGCAAAGCAATGGGTGTGCAATACCTGACCTGGAGCTATGACCAGATGGGTGTAGTGGCTACTTTGCACTTATCCGAGGTATAATTTATAAACTCAGTCAATTGAACGTATATTTAATCAAGATTACGAGAAATATCATACAAAATATGTGCAATCAATCGTTTACTCGTTATATGTAATAATAAGTCAATAAACTACGATCAAATATTTAAATTATTTATATTTTTAAAATTATTACGACAAAAACTCGATGTAATATTCGGCAGCCTCCGCTTTTGTCTTTTTGATTATTATATATGATGCATAATATTTATATATACATGTATACAACACGAAAATACGAACGCATGTCAGGTAGCAGAGGTAGAGAGAACACTACGCTCGAAGTTCTTAATGAATACCTTTATCTGGGACAAATTGTCAGACTAAGTTCTACTTGAACCCAGAAGTCTATCGACGAATCATCATCTTCTCTTCTAGTATACCTCAAATCTTTAAAACTAAAGTATACAAGCAGTAATGTTGCCAGTGATGATTATAAAAATTATACGTGGTGCTTCACTGCAGATGCGCAAAGTTCAATGTTACTCAGCGGGCTATAGACAGGGCTATGTTCGGTATTACTCTGCGTGATAGAATCCGCTACGAGGATATCCGCAGGAGAAGCAGGGTAAACGACAGCCGTAATATCAGTAAGCTGTAGTAGCGTTGAGCCGCCCACATAGCGCGTAGAACTGATAAGCGTTAGGGATGAAAGGTTCTGGAGTGAAATGACCCTCCACAACGTGGAGTCATGATCCTATCAATATTGAATCTGGTAGCTCGGAATCGGTATCTATCTCTGGGGGAGACTTTTGTTCAGCAATGGACTTTGTACAGGCTGTAAAGAAAAATAAAAATGTAAAAGGAAAAATAAAATAAAATTCCGAACTTTCACTTTTTAAATTATCAAAGTTTAACTTGAGTTTTTAATTATCTTTTTTTCAGGAGACGCAGAACACCACAGCTTGGCAACGCTTTCTACCAACCGGTCCCATTGCATTGTTGCCATTAGATTCCACTAAAAGTTCTCTGGTCTGGTCGACAACTCATCCGCAGGCTAAAGAGCTCCTGCAGCTGCCCGAGGAACAATTTGTAGACGCACTCAATGACGCATTGGTTAGTATTAAAATAATATTGGCATGGGTAATGGAAACAAACTGTTAATTGACACAGGCGTTACTTTGCGGAAATTCATTGTAAAGTTGTTATTGAAAAAGTTACTTCGCAACATTCCGCATGCAAATATAAAAAGGTATATGTTACCTGGTCCGAAGAGAAGAAGAGCACCACCCTCCCTTCCACAGATGCGTGCAATAATTCCACTGTACGCACCACCACCATTACACACATACCAGGTAACATATACCACCAACGAAAACGCGACACGTGTTTCGCCTCAAAACAAGGCGTTATCGAGCGAGTAGACTCTACGATGAGCGACTGCAGAGTTTTGGAACATTCAAACTGCTGTCCGTCAGCGATCTGCTGAATTTTAGTCCGGTATATTTCGAGATGGTTATCTCGCAATAGATCGATAGCGTATTGCATTTTCTAGACTTTTCCCTTAGTCACCTTTTACGACACCAACGACGGAGATGATGGTATATTCTTGCGCCTAAACCTCGTGCCATCAAATACTCATATTCAACTTTATTGCAAATAAATTACGTTGGGAGCAAAATGTAGGTCAAGTGTTCTTCGATTTAAAAAGAACTTATTTATTATTCCAGATTGGCGCAGACGGTGCAAACTCGGCCGTTCGCAAAGCAATGGGTGTGCAATACCTGACCTGGAGCTATGACCAGATGGGTGTAGTGGCTACTTTGCACTTATCCGAGGTATAATTTATAAACTCAGTCAATTGAACGTATATTTAATCAAGATTACGAGAAATATCATACAAAATATGTGCAATCAATCGTTTACTCGTTATATGTAATAATAAGTCAATAAACTACGATCAAATATTTAAATTATTTATATTTTTAAAATTATTACGACAAAAACTCGATGTAATATTCGGCAGCCTCCGCTTTTGTCTTTTTGATTATTATATATGATGCATAATATTTATATATACATGTATACAACACGAAAATACGAACGCATGTCAGGTAGCAGAGGTAGAGAGAACACTACGCTCGAAGTTCTTAATGAATACCTTTATCTGGGACAAATTGTCAGACTAAGTTCTACTTGAACCCAGAAGTCTATCGACGAATCATCATCTTCTCTTCTAGTATACCTCAAATCTTTAAAACTAAAGTATACAAGCAGTAATGTTGCCAGTGATGATTATAAAAATTATACGTGGTGCTTCACTGCAGATGCGCAAAGTTCAATGTTACTCAGCGGGCTATAGACAGGGCTATGTTCGGTATTACTCTGCGTGATAGAATCCGCTACGAGGATATCCGCAGGAGAAGCAGGGTAAACGACAGCCGTAATATCAGTAAGCTGTAGTAGCGTTGAGCCGCCCACATAGCGCGTAGAACTGATAAGCGTTAGGGATGAAAGGTTCTGGAGTGAAATGACCCTCCACAACGTGGAGTCATGATCCTATCAATATTGAATCTGGTAGCTCGGAATCGGTATCTATCTCTGGGGGAGACTTTTGTTCAGCAATGGACTTTGTACAGGCTGTAAAGAAAAATAAAAATGTAAAAGGAAAAATAAAATAAAATTCCGAACTTTCACTTTTTAAATTATCAAAGTTTAACTTGAGTTTTTAATTATCTTTTTTTCAGGAGACGCAGAACACCACAGCTTGGCAACGCTTTCTACCAACCGGTCCCATTGCATTGTTGCCATTAGATTCCACTAAAAGTTCTCTGGTCTGGTCGACAACTCATCCGCAGGCTAAAGAGCTCCTGCAGCTGCCCGAGGAACAATTTGTAGACGCACTCAATGACGCATTGGTTAGTATTAAAATAATATTGGCATGGGTAATGGAAACAAACTGTTAATTGACTCAGGCGTTACTTTGCGGAAATTCATTGTAAAGTTGTTATTGAAAAAGTTACTTCGCAACATTCCGCATGCAAATATAAAAAGGTATATGTTACCTGGTCCGAAGAGAAGAAGAGCACCACCCTCCCTTCCACAGATGCGTGCAATAATTCCACTGTACGCACCACCACCATTACACACATACCAGGTAACATATACCACCAACGAAAACGCGACACGTGTTTCGCCTCAAAACAAGGCGTTATCGAGCGAGTAGACTCTACGATGAGCGACTGCAGAGTTTTGGAACAAACAAACTGATTTTCCACACGGTTCTCTACTGGTTACAGGTTGAATATTTTTTTTTATATAATTTATTTTATTTTTTTGAAAATGCTAACCCATTTAGCTTTACTACATGTAATATGAAGAAACAATAAATCCGTAATAAGTAGAATTGAAGAAATTTTACAGGCCTTAACTCTAAATATTGTTTTAATTACGAAAAGAGAAGACAGCTTTCTTCTGTAACTTTATAGCAACAAAAGAAATTCTTATGACTGAGACAAACAAGTTAAATCAACATCGAAGACAATTGAACCGATCACTGAAATACGTAATACACTTAATGCATCTTTTTAACGACCCGATAGCACTGTTGGTGGTGACCCTGCCGATAAGGATTGCGGGTTCGATTTCCGCTAGGGGAAAACATTTGTGTGATAAATATGAATGTTTTTGCTTGTGTCATGTATGTTTAATGTGTATATAAATATATATCTTTGTATAAATATTTATCTTTGTAAGAAGATGGTACCATTGCCTTCGACATTGAGATGGCGATACGAATTCCGATCACCCAACCATTCGCTAATCATTATAATCGTTATTAACGTTTTTAGTATTTCTGCTGAGTACACCTAGTGAGCTGCTATGCTTGTATCAGGAGACCACAGTCCGCCCTCTTAACTAAGCCGTTGTTTCAGTGGAAGCAGTACCCTCGTGTGAGCGCAGTGGACGCGTGCACCACGTGGGTCGGCTCGTGGCTGCGCGGCGCGGGGTTGGCAGACGGCGCTGAACGTCAGCTGCCCCCCTCCGTGCGAGCTGTCACGCCCTCCTCCCGCGCAGCCTTCCCCCTCGCTTTCGGGCACAGCACTCGCTACGTGGCACCCGGTGTGGCGCTGGTGGGGTAAGTAAGTTGTAAGGTTGAACGACCTTCGTGGACTTGTGGCGCAACACGCCGGTTTTCTCCGTGTCTTGAGCTCTGAAGTCCCGGGTTCGTTTTCGAAATTTTCTCGGTTCTGAGTGTTCTTCGTATGTTCCTTGTTTCTGATTCCTAAACACACGTTACTTAAGCACTCTATTTGACGTTGTCCCTAGTATAACATATATATATATTTTAAGTTTTATTGGTTAGTATTAAAATAATATTGGCATGGGTAATGGAAACAAACTGTTAATTGACTCAGGCGTTACTTTGCGGAAATTCATTGTAAAGTTGTTATTGAAAAAGTTACTTCGCAACATTCCGCATGCAAATATAAAAAGGTATATGTTACCTGGTCCGAAGAGAAGAAGAGCACCACCCTCCCTTCCACAGATGCGTGCAATAATTCCACTGTACGCACCACCACCATTACACACATACCAGGTAACATATACCACCAACGAAAACGCGACACGTGTTTCGCCTCAAAACAAGGCGTTATCGAGCGAGTAGACTCTACGATGAGCGACTGCAGAGTTTTGGAACAAACAAACTGATTTTCCACACGGTTCTCTACTGGTTACAGGTTGAATATTTTTTTTTATATAATTTATTTTATTTTTTTGAAAATGCTAACCCATTTAGCTTTACTACATGTAATATGAAGAAACAATAAATCCGTAATAAGTAGAATTGAAGAAATTTTACAGGCCTTAACTCTAAATATTGTTTTAATTACGAAAAGAGAAGACAGCTTTCTTCTGTAACTTTATAGCAACAAAAGAAATTCTTATGACTGAGACAAACAAGTTAAATCAACATCGAAGACAATTGAACCGATCACTGAAATACGTAATACACTTAATGCATCTTTTAACGACCCGATAGCACTGTTGGTGGTGACCCTGCCGATAAGGATTGCGGGTTCGATATCCGCTAGGGGAAAACATTTGTGTGATAAATATGAATGTTTTTGCTTGTGTCATGTATGTTTAATGTGTATATAAATATATATCTTTGTATAAATATTTATCTTTGTAAGAAGATGGTACCATTGCCTTCGACATTGAGATGGCGATACGAATTCGATCACCCAACCATTCGCTAATCATTATAATCGTTATTAACGTTTTTAGTATTTCTGCTGAGTACACCTAGTGAGCTGCTATGCTTGTATCAGGAGTGCCTTCCACAGTCCGCCCTCTTAACTAAGCCGTTGTTTCAGTGGAAGCAGTACCGTGAGCGCAGTGGACGCGTGCACCACGTGGGTCGGCTCGTGGCTGCGCGGCGCGGGGTTGGCAGACGGCGCTGAACGTCAGCTGCCCCCCTCCGTGCGAGCTGTCACGCCCTCCTCCCGCGCAGCCTTCCCCCTCGCTTTCGGGCACAGCACTCGCTACGTGGCACCCGGTGTGGCGCTGGTGGGGTAAGTAAGTTGTAAGGTTGAACGACCTTCGTGGACTTGTGGCGCAACACGCCGGTTTTCTCCGTGTCTTGAGCTCTGAAGTCCCGGGTTCGTTTTCGAAATTTTCTCGGTTCTGAGTGTTCTTCGTATGTTCCTTGTTTCTGATTCCTAAACACACGTTACTTAAGCACTCTATTTGACGTTGTCCCTAGTATAACATATATATATATATATTTTAAGTTTTATTGGTTTAGTATATCTAGTATCCAAGCTAACGATACAATTCGTACATAAAATTCGGCATAAACTTGCCACGAGCCTTCCCCATAGACATCGCTTTCGAGTTCCTGATTTAAATTCCGAACCTCCCAACCCCTAATCAATCACTCGACCCTTAATCGGTACTATTTTTTTTCTGTAAATTTTGTTTCTGTATTTTTACGTTCCTTTTGCTGTATTCTCCATTAGCTCGATAGTCAACTGGTGTGGTAGTACCCTAGCAACTTAAACGTTGCTGGTTTAAGTTCCGCTAGGGTTAAACATGTTTGTGATGAACATTTCAAGTATGTCATATATCGTACTCGAGTCTTGTGTGATTTATCTTTTTGGTTACGTGTAATTTGTATCTATCACTCTCCACTTCACAAGTTATTAAGAACCCTAATTTGCTGCTATGCCAGTTGTGTCAATCAATCCTACTCTTATGACTATCGTGAAAGTATCAATATATTATTATTTAACTATATACCATTCTAGTCAGACATCTAGTGGTCGAAGGTGCTTTGTCTTAAATTATATTATACTATTTTTATAGTTATAATATATAATAATATACTCAAATTATACTATATTTAAGGGTACCAGCAAAGTAAACACAAAAATTTATATTTAAAATATCTTCAGAAAAGGCGGTACCACCTAACTACGATGAGCGACTGCAGAGTTTTGGAACAACAAACTGATTTTCCACACGTTCTTTACTGGTTACAGGTTGAATATTTTTTTTTTATATAATTTATTTTATTTTTTTGAAAATGCTAATCCATTTAGCTTTACTACATGTAATATGAAGAAACAATAAATCCGTAATAAGTAGAATTGAAGAAATTTTACAGGCCTTAACTCTAAATATTGTTTTAATTACGAAAAGAGAAGACAGCTTTCTTCTGTAACTTTATAGCAACAAAAGAAATTCTTATGACTGAGACAAACAAGTTAAATCAACATCGAAGACAATTGAACCGATCACTGAAATACGTAATACACTTAATGCATCTTTTAACGACCCGATAGCACTGTTGGTGGTGACCCTGCCGATAAGGATTGCGGGTTCGATATCCGCTAGGGGAAAACATTTGTGTGATAAATATGAATGTTTTTGCTTGTGTCATGTATGTTTAATGTGTATATAAATATATATCTTTGTATAAATATTTATCTTTGTAAGAAGATGGTACCATTGCCTTCGACATTGAGATGGCGATACGAATTCGATCACCCAACCATTCGCTAATCATTATAACTCATTGTAACTGAAATAATCCTTCTTTTGAATTAATCGTTCTCCAAGAGTCTTCAGTTGGTACATACTTCGCCATGTCAATTGCCAAGGAGAAACTCAATTTCTGTGGTAATCTGGTTTGAAGGCCCTAAGCAGTCTTCCCCGATGAAATATATAAAACAATTATCCGTTGGTAATTATTAATTATTTCGACTCGAAAGGAATGTAATGTATAGATTACATTTAAATTTATTTTGCTGTTTCTAATCTTAATCCTGTATCATTAGAATAATTCCATTTTTAAATGCACCTTTAACATATATGTAATAGGTAATTTAATAATGACTCAGGGTGATTAAGCCCATTGTCATAATTCGGCATTATGTGTCGTTAAATACGAACCATTCTGATAAAAAAGTATACACCTTATTTGTTGAAATCCTCGCGTTATTGTATTAAATTTAATTACCACAGTCACAAACACAATTAGCAGTTTTAACTTAATTTGTTTACAGATGACCTTACAATATTATTTTAAGTAACAATGTTTAGTTGGATAAAACATAAAATTATTTGTCAAAATAAAAACATTCAACTAATCCGCTTAAAATTTTAGTCATCTGTTAGTCAATTAATTGTTTTCATTTTTTTTTTATTTTAATAAATTTTTATACTTTTAAAGCACACGAGAGCTGGTTGAAAAACTACGAAAGCTCCCGGCAGAGGCACAACGTACCCACGCAGTTGGCAATCGACGCTTTGTACAGACTTTACAGTGTCGACTTCACTCCGTTAGTATTGGCGAGAAGTGTGGGATTGCAGCTCACCAACGCACTGCAGCCGATTAAAGTAAGCGTCGAAAACGTAATTTATACTTTATACCTCTTCTTTAATTAAGATTTCTTAATTAAGATTACAGCCTATCAAGAGTCTACTGCTGAAAGTAGGCCTAAAACTTTCCACAATAGACGGTCCGCAGGCTCCTACATCCGTCGACTTCCTGTAACATTTTGCAAGTCGTCTCTCCTTCGCGTATTATGTATATTATAACTCATTGTAACTGAAATAATCCTTCTTTTGAATTAATCGTTCTCCAAGAGTCTTCAGTTGGTACATACTTCGCCATGTCAATTGCCAAGGAGAAACTCAATTTCTGTGGTAATCTGGTTTGAAGGCCCTAAGCAGTCTTCCCCGATGAAATATATAAAACAATTATCCGTTGGTAATTATTAATTATTTCGACTCGAAAGGAATGTAATGTATAGATTACATTTAAATTTATTTTGCTGTTTCTAATCTTAATCCTGTATCATTAGAATAATTCCATTTTTAAATGCACCTTTAACATATATGTAATAGGTAATTTAATAATGACTCAGGGTGATTAAGCCCATTGTCATAATTCGGCATTATGTGTCGTTAAATACGAACCATTCTGATAAAAAGTATACACCTTATTTGTTGAAATACTGGCTATGAAATGTTTGTATGTAATCCAAAATGTGAACCAAAATAGAAGTTTATGGCATTATTAAATGGAGTTATGGTTTAGTTTACTTGAAGTGCAATAAATTTTATAATTAAAATATTTCAATAAAAACATCTGTTACATTTGATATTATTATTTAACTATATACCATTCTAGTCGGAGCATCTAGTGGTCGAAGGTGCTTTGTCTTAAATTATATTATACTATTTTTATAGTTATAATATATAATAATATACTCAAATTATACTATATTTAAGGGTACCAGCAAAGTAAACACAAAAAATTTATATTTAAAATATCTTCAGAAAAGGCGGTACCACCTAACTACGATGACGATGAAGACGATGTCTTCATCGTCTGTTTTTTACAATAAAATACATTTATTTTAATAAATTTTTATACTTTTAAAGCACACGAGAGCTGGTTGAAAAACTACGAAAGCTCCCGGCAGAGGCACAACGTACCCACGCAGTTGGCAATCGACGCTTTGTACAGACTTTACAGTGTCGACTTCACTCCGTTAGTATTGGCGAGAAGTGTGGGATTGCAGCTCACCAACGCACTGCAGCCGATTAAAGTAAGCGTCGAAAACGTAATTTATACTTTATACCTCTTCTTTAATTAAGATTTCTTAATTAAGATTACAGCCTATCAAGAGTCTACTGCTGAAAGTAGGCCTAAAACTTTCCACAATAGACGGTCCGCAGGCTCCTACATCCGTCGACTTCCTGTAACATTTTGCAAGTCGTCTCTCCTTCGCGTATTATGTATATTATAACTCATTGTAACTGAAATAATCCTTCTTTGAATTAATCGTTCTCCAAGAGTCTTCAGTTGGTACATACTTCGCCATGTCAATTGCCAAGGAGAAACTCAATTTCTGTGGTAATCTGGTTTGAAGGCCCTAAGCAGTCTTCCCCGATGAAATATATAAAACAATTATCCGTTGGTAATTATTAATTATTTCGACTCGAAAGGAATGTAATGTATAGATTACATTTAAATTTATTTTGCTGTTTCTAATCTTAATCCTGTATCATTAGAATAATTCCATTTTTAAATGCACCTTTAACATATATGTAATAGGTAATTTAATAATGACTCAGGGTGATTAAGCCCATTGTCATAATTCGGCATTATGTGTCGTTAAATACGAACCATTCTGATAAAAAAGTATACACCTTATTTGTTGAAATCCTCGCGTTATTGTATTAAATTTAATTACCACAGTCACAAACACAATTAGCAGTTTTAACTTAATTTGTTTACAGATGACCTTACAATATTATTTTAAGTAACAATGTTTAGTTGGATAAAACATAAAATTATTTGTCAAAATAAAAACATTCAACTAATCCGCTTAAAATTTTAGTCATCTGTTAGTCAATTAATTGTTTTAATTTTTTTTTGCGTTCCTTAAAGCCAGACAATAGAGACCAGTTTTTGTAAAGCGCAGCTGCTCTTCTTTGTTTTGTATTGATCGCGAACGGAGGTTGACGTCATTCGACTCGAACGGTGGCGAACTGCGCAGACAGCGCACACCGCGGCGTCGTTTCTCGGCAGCCATTTTGATATTCACTGCGTCATTGGCATTTCGTTCAAGCTGATATGAACCCTATGTACGTAGAATGTTTTACTGTAAAATTCCAAATGATTCATTCGAAAACGTAAATAATAATATCCTTTAGAGAGAGCTTAGAGCTTATTAAATGTTATTGTCGATTAAAGAAATATATAAGAGTAATTAAAATGTCTCTTTTCTTTACTTTACTTTCTCTGTCTCTTTTCTTTACTTTACTTTCTCTGTCTCTTTTCTTTACTTTACTTTCTCTGTCTCTTTTCTTTACTTTACTTTCTCTGTCTCTTTTCTTTACTTTACTTTCTCTGTCTCTTTTCTTTACTTTACTTTCTCTGTCTCTTTTCTTTACTTTACTTTCTCTGTCTCTTTTCTTTACTTTACTTTCTCTGTCTCTTTTCTTTACTTTACTTTCTCTGTCTCTTTTCTTTACTTTACTTTCTCTGTCTCTTTTCTTTACTTTACTTTCTCTGTCTCTTTTCTTTACTTTACTTTCTCTGTCTCTTTTCTTTACTTTACTTTCTCTGTCTCTTTTCTTTACTTTACTTTCTCTGTCTCTTTTCTTTACTTTACTTTCTCTGTCTCTTTTCTTTACTTTACTTTCTCTGTCTCTTTTCTTTACTTTACTTTCTCTGTCTCTTTTCTTTACTTTACTTTCTCTGTCTCTTTTCTTTACTTTACTTTCTCTGTCTCTTTTCTTTACTTTACTTTCTCTGTCTCTTTTCTTTACTTTACTTTCTCTGTCTCTTTTCTTTACTTTACTTTCTCTGTCTCTTTTCTTTACTTTACTTTCTCTGTCTCTTTTCTTTACTTTACTTTCTCTGTCTCTTTTCTTTACTTTACTTTCTCTGTCTCTTTTCTTTACTTTACTTTCTCTGTCTCTTTTCTTTACTTTACTTTCTCTGTCTCTTTTCTTTACTTTACTTTCTCTGTCTCTTTTCTTTACTTTACTTTCTCTGTCTCTTTTCTTTACTTTACTTTCTCTGTCTCTTTTCTTTACTTTACTTTCTCTGTCTCTTTTCTTTACTTTACTTTCTCTGTCTCTTTTCTTTACTTTACTTTCTCTGTCTCTTTTCTTTACTTTACTTTCTCTGTCTCTTTTCTTTACTTTACTTTCTCTGTCTCTTTTCTTTACTTTACTTTCTCTGTCTCTTTTCTTTACTTTACTTTCTCTGTCTCTTTTCTTTACTTTACTTTCTCTGTCTCTTTTCTTTACTTTACTTTCTCTGTCTCTTTTCTTTACTTTACTTTCTCTGTCTCTTTTCTTTACTTTACTTTCTCTGTCTCTTTTCTTTACTTTACTTTCTCTGTCTCTTTTCTTTACTTTACTTTCTCTGTCTCTTTTCTTTACTTTACTTTCTCTGTCTCTTTTCTTTACTTTACTTTCTCTGTCTCTTTTCTTTACTTTACTTTCTCTGTCTCTTTTCTTTACTTTACTTTCTCTGTCTCTTTTCTTTACTTTACTTTCTCTGTCTCTTTTCTTTACTTTACTTTCTCTGTCTCTTTTCTTTACTTTACTTTCTCTGTCTCTTTTCTTTACTTTACTTTCTCTGTCTCTTTTCTTTACTTTACTTTCTCTGTCTCTTTTCTTTACTTTACTTTCTCTGTCTCTTTTCTTTACTTTACTTTCTCTGTCTCTTTTCTTTACTTTACTTTCTCTGTCTCTTTTCTTTACTTTACTTTCTCTGTCTCTTTTCTTTACTTTACTTTCTCTGTCTCTTTTCTTTACTTTACTTTCTCTGTCTCTTTTCTTTACTTTACTTTCTCTGTCTCTTTTCTTTACTTTACTTTCTCTGTCTCTTTTCTTTACTTTACTTTCTCTGTCTCTTTTCTTTACTTTACTTTCTCTGTCTCTTTTCTTTACTTTACTTTCTCTGTCTCTTTTCTTTACTTTACTTTCTCTGTCTCTTTTCTTTACTTTACTTTCTCTGTCTCTTTTCTTTACTTTACTTTCTCTGTCTCTTTTCTTTACTTTACTTTCTCTGTCTCTTTTCTTTACTTTACTTTCTCTGTCTCTTTTCTTTACTTTACTTTCTCTGTCTCTTTTCTTTACTTTACTTTCTCTGTCTCTTTTCTTTACTTTACTTTCTCTGTCTCTTTTCTTTACTTTACTTTCTCTGTCTCTTTTCTTTACTTTACTTTCTCTGTCTCTTTTCTTTACTTTACTTTCTCTGTCTCTTTTCTTTACTTTACTTTCTCTGTCTCTTTTCTTTACTTTACTTTCTCTGTCTCTTTTCTTTACTTTACTTTCTCTGTCTCTTTTCTTTACTTTACTTTCTCTGTCTCTTTTCTTTACTTTACTTTCTCTGTCTCTTTTCTTTACTTTACTTTCTCTGTCTCTTTTCTTTACTTTACTTTCTCTGTCTCTTTTCTTTACTTTACTTTCTCTGTCTCTTTTCTTTACTTTACTTTCTCTGTCTCTTTTCTTTACTTTACTTTCTCTGTCTCTTTTCTTTACTTTACTTTCTCTGTCTCTTTTCTTTACTTACACCTTGTTTTGACATCGGCGCCATCTATTATCCCTTTTGCTAGTGATAATTTCACATTCCTGATTCCATTTTCAGTTGGGAATTATCAATAAGATAACGCCAACAATTTTTATTATTATCTTATACCTAATCTGGTATAAGATAATAATAAAAGTAATTTTGAAATACTGGCTATGAAATGTTTGTATGTAATCCAAAATGTGAACCAAAATAGAAGTTTATGGCATTATTAAATGGAGTTATGGTTTAGTTTACTTGAAGTGCAATAAATTTTATAATTAAAATATTTCAATAAAAACATCTGTTACATTTGATATTATTATTTAACTATATACCATTCTAGTCGGAGCATCTAGTGGTCGAAGGTGCTTTGTCTTAAATTATATTATACTATTTTTATAGTTATAATATATAATAATATACTCAAATTATACTATATTTAAGGGTACCAGCAAAGTAAACACAAAAAATTTATATTTAAAATATCTTCAGAAAAGGCGGTACCACCTAACTACGATGACGATGAAGACGATGTCTTCATCGTCTGTTTTTTTACAATAAAATACATTTATTTTAATAAATTCTTATACTTACCTTCTATGTATTGTAAACTCAAAGAAACTTTTTGTGATTAAACTAAAAAATGTTTATATAATTTCAACTGACACGGGCGTGATACGAACCCGTGACCTCTGACAATCCGTGACAACGCTTTTACCTCCGAGTCACCGTGTCTCTTTTGTCTCTTTTCTTTACTTTACTTTCTCTGTCTCTTTTCTTTACTTACACCTTGTTTTGACATCGGCGCCATCTATTATCCCTTTTGCTAGTGATAATTTCACATTCCTGATTCCATTTTCAGTTGGGAATTATCAATAAGATAACGCCAACAATTTTTTATTACGCAATTTTATTAATTTTTAAGCATATTTATGCTGAACAAAGCTGACCCGGGCTTGAAATTTTAAAAACATTTTTTCTCTTTAATTTAATCTAATAAAAACTCAGCATAAATGTGCTTTAAAAAGCAATAAAATAATTGCATTATCAAAGAAACATCTTCTTACTATAAGAAAACAATAAATACCTATGAGGACTAATTTAATTTATTTCACCAATATTGCTTAAATGATATCGGTTCTGGTAATTGATATGGACGAGGAAAGAAGAAACTGTCAAATATGTGTAAATCAGCTATGTCTAGGACAGATGAATCATCGACAGTACTTAATCGAATAGTACTTAAAAAATCCTCACGCCATTTTTCCAATGGAGGGGTAAACAGAAGTCTAGACAATTAAGTCTTTTCGACCCGCCTTCTACCGAAGATATTTTTGGAACAGAAAAGGTGCTGAGCCCGTTATAATTAATGTAGTTAAACAGCTGCCAGGTGATCGTACACTTCCATAACAACATACAATAGAAAATAAATCCACAAATCCCAAAAAAGTAATAAAGAAAATTTTACAATACAATCACAGGCTCTTACTTATACATGGTGAACACTTTCATGGTGGACGCTTTCATCGTGACTTAAGAAACATAAAATAAAGCTTCTCACATGTGTCTTACGACACTATAACAAAAGAAAATGTAATGTGTGTGCTCTACTACCCATCCGATACGTGTATAGTATAGTGTACATATTACTGTTTAGTATATTATTAAAGAAAGAAGTTTAGAAACGAACTCCGGAATAATACAACGGAGTGTTACTTTGTGATAGCCCTCTATCCCTATGTATGAACAAAGTTCTCGTTTTAAACTGATGATAAAAAGCTTAGAACAAGCGTAGAATGAATGAATGAAAAAAAACAAGCGTAGAATGTTTCGCCCATCCGCCCTTTAGAAATTCCTAAAATAGTCCACCCCATTTGGGAGTATTCGAGAGCATTCTATAAATGCGTCACTTCAGAACATCCTGGAATATTCTAGAATGTTGTGGAATGTCCAAGTGTAATTCGTATCTTTTTAGAAATAAATACACACTTATATCTGCGCTTTTTCTTTTTAAAAATAGGGTGAGTAAGGAGTATGTGTATAAGGAGTAAAGGTAAAAATGGAATAAAATTAGAGGAAGTTCAAAGGGTGTAAAAGCATCGCAACACTATGATTTTTTTTAATATAATATTGTAAAAAAATGTAGTGTATGCTCTGTTACCCATGCAAAACCGGTGCGGGTCGCTAGTAATAAATAATTTGGGATTAAATTACTACTATAGCGACCCTCGCTATAGTAGTAATTTGATTTTGGTCTCAGACTCAAAATTCAGGCTTTTAGGTTCGAGGTACTTCAATGTTAGGTACGAGTTCGGAAATGTCCCAAAGTATGGTACGGCTGTGGTTTCGTTGGTTTGCATAGCTCGTATTGTTGGGGGCAGTGCTATGGTCTATAGATTTTCGAATATCAATAATATAAGCCATATATGTTACAATTTTTAAGTGAAAACTTCTTTTAGCGTGGTACGCATATTTTTAGTTGAGATAAAATCTCTGGACTCGCGACACCATTACGAGACGTAGCTATAGTGAGTGCATATATGCTTGAACCTACATACGATATCACAGAAACATATACCGAGTATAGACATTTAGTTTGGTGTTTAGCTGTCGGAATCGCATCTTGTTTGGTAAGTTTCGGAGCCAATATGTGTGTAAATCAGCTATGCCTAGGACAGATGAATCATCGACAGTACTTAATCGAATAGTACTTAAAAAATCCTCACGTCATTTTCCCAATGGAGGGGTAAACAGAAGTCTAGACAATTAAGTCTTTTCGACCCGCCTTCTACCGAAGATTTTGAAACAGAAAAGGTGCTGAGCCCGTTATAATTAATGTAGTTAAACAGCTGCCAGTTGATCGTACACTTCCATAACAACATACAATAGAAAATAAATCCACAAATCCCAAAAAAGTAATAAAGAAAATTTTACAATACAATCACAGGCTCTTACTTATACATGGTGAACACTTTCATGGTGGACGCTTTCATCGTGACTTAAGAAACATAAAATAAAGCTTCTCACATGTGTCTTACGACACTATAACAAAAGAAAATGTAATGTGTGTGCTCTACTACCCATCCGATACGTGTATAGTATAGTGTACATATTACTGTTTAGTATATTATTAAAGAAAGAAGTTTAGAAACGAACTCCGGAATAATACAACGGAGTGTTACTTTGTGATAGCCCTCTATCCCTATGTATGAACAAAGTTCTCGTTTTAAACTGATGATAAAAAGCTTAGAACAAGCGTAGAATGAATGAATGAAAAAAAACAAGCGTAGAATGTTTCGCCCATCCGCCCTTTAGAAATTCCTAAAATAGTCCACCCCATTTGGGAGTATTCGAGAGCATTCTATAAATGCGTCACTTCAGAACATCCTGGAATATTCTAGAATGTTGTGGAATGTCCAAGTGTAATTCGTATCTTTTTAGAAATAAATACACACTTATATCTGCGCTTTTTCTTTTTAAAAATAGGGTGAGTAAGGAGTATGTGTATAAGGAGTAAAGGTAAAAATGGAATAAAATTAGAGGAAGTTCAAAGGGTGTAAAAGCATCGCAACACTATGATTTTTTTTAATATAATATTGTAAAAAAATGTAGTGTATGCTCTGTTACCCATGCAAAACCGGTGCGGGTCGCTAGTAATAAATAATTTGGGATTAAATTACTACTATAGCGACCCTCGCTATAGTAGTAATTTGATTTTGGTCTCAGACTCAAAATTCAGGCTTTTAGGTTCGAGGTACTTCAATGTTAGGTACGAGTTCGGAAATGTCCCAAAGTATGGTACGGCTGTGGTTTCGTTGGTTTGCATAGCTCGTATTGTTGGGGGCAGTGCTATGGTCTATAGATTTTCGAATATCAATAATATAAGCCATATATGTTACAATTTTTAAGTGAAAACTTCTTTTAGCGTGGTACGCATATTTTTAGTTGAGATAAAATCTCTGGACTCGCGACACCATTACGAGACGTAGCTATAGTGAGTGCATATATGCTTGAACCTACATACGATATCACAGAAACATATACCGAGTATAGACATTTAGTTTGGTGTTTAGCTGTCGGAATCGCATCTTGTTTGGTAAGTTTCGGAGCCAATATGTGTGCAAGTAGGCTTTTTGGAGCTGTAAACTCTGTACAATTCGCAGTATACATTTATTTTTAACACAATTTTCTTTCAATTAAACAATATATTTAAGCTATTGCTTTGAATAATATGTCTTAACATTAACTTAAACTATGAACTGTCAATAATTATATACTGTAATTTGGTTTAATAAGAAGTGTTGGAGAGTTTTTAACACAAGTGTTTTTGAATAAGTTTATAAATCTATCATTGCTAATATCACTGTTCCTCATCTTGTAGGTTAATAATCGTATAAGTCCATCAATATTTGTATACAAATAACACGCCGGAGAAACGAATGCGCTTATGGTTTTTCTATATTTTATATGAATTTTGGTAACTTGATTATGCTTCCAGAGACCATGAACGTGTTCATATTATGCTACACTGTTTTACACATATGAATGTATAGGGACAGCGAGAGAAAGCGATATAGGTGTATAAACCTTATAGCAGACCGCAATATGTGTATATAAGGAGTAAAGGTAAAATGGAATAAAATTAGAGGAAGTTCAAAGGGTGTAAAAGCATCGCAACACTATGATTTTTTTAATATAATATTGTAAAAATGTAGTGTATGCTCTGTTACCCATGCAAAACCGGTGCGGGTCGCTAGTAATAAATAATTTGGGATTAAATTACTACTATAGCGACCCTCGCTATAGTAGTAATTTGATTTTGGTCTCAGACTCAAAATTCAGGCTTTTAGGTTCGAGGTACTTCAATGTTAGGTACGAGTTCGGAAATGTCCCAAAGTATGGTACGGCTGTGGTTTCGTTGGTTTGCATAGCTCGTATTGTTGGGGGCAGTGCTATGGTCTATAGATTTTCGAATATCAATAATATAAGCCATATATGTTACAATTTTTAAGTGAAAACTTCTTTTAGCGTGGTACGCATATTTTTAGTTGAGATAAAATCTCTGGACTCGCGACACCATTACGAGACGTAGCTATAGTGAGTGCATATATGCTTGAACCTACATACGATATCACAGAAACATATACCGAGTATAGACATTTAGTTTGGTGTTTAGCTGTCGGAATCGCATCTTGTTTGGTAAGTTTCGGAGCCAATATGTGTGCAAGTAGGCTTTTTGGAGCTGTAAACTCTGTACAATTCGCAGTATACATTTATTTTTAACACAATTTTCTTTCAATTAAACAATATATTTAAGCTATTGCTTTGAATAATATGTCTTAACATTAACTTAAACTATGAACTGTCAATAATTATATACTGTAATTTGGTTTAATAAGAAGTGTTGGAGAGTTTTTATCACAAGTGTTTTTGAATAAGTTTATAAATCTATCATTGCTAATATCACTGTTCCTCATCTTGTAGGTTAATAATTGTATAAGTCCATCAATATTTGTATACAAATAACACGCCGGAGAAACGAATGCGCTTATGGTTTTTCTATATTTTATATGAATTTTGGTAACTTGATTATGCTTCCAGAGACCATGAACGTGTTCATATTATGCTACACTGTTTTACACATATGAATGTATAGGGACAGCGAGAGAAAGCGATATAGGTGTATAAACCTTATAGCAGACCGCAATATGTGTATAAACCTATACAGCTATACGTGTGAATATTTTAGTAGGCCTTTTGCATGTTGCCATTTTTGAAGCTTAAAAATTCAGCGTATGCGCATGTTCTCTCTGCTTATGAATCTTGAATGCATAGTAAAATGTCGCAAACTATTTCAGCGAAAAAATGGAAGAAAGTACAGATGATTCTCTCGAAGATCGAAAAAGAAAAATACAAATAAATAATTTATCTGATGATAAAAAAAAGATGAAGAAAGAAAACGAAAAAGAAAGGAATACGCGGTACAGAGAAAATAAAAAGATTAAGCTCGCAATACCTGTTAATGAAGATAAAAGAGAAGCAGAAAAACATAAAAACAGAGAAAAGACTCAGCGATATAGAGAAAAGAAAAAGAATAGTAAATAATATATATATATATATATATATATATATATATATATATATATATATATATATATACAATATCTTAAGGTTGACTGGCAGTTCACCTTTGTTCCTCCACATGCTGTATAGTGTAGTAATAAAAAGATAAAAGTATAATATTGCGGTACGGAGTCGGCGTAAGAATAATACCAACCTCTTTCTGTTCGGAAGTGTCGAAATAGGCGACTAAGGGAAATGTTTTCTAAATGGCTATGGCTTCCCACAGATGACGCTATCTACTGTGCGAGATGTCTGGTTCTACGATCGCCTGTCCAATTGCTTAGCGTGGCAATTATAACAAATCTTATATAAGGAAGAGACCTATGTGATTAAAATTTTCCAGGCCGATCAGTAAGTAAGTATATTGTATTTTACATACAATATACTTAATGTACGCACCGACATAGCCGTAAGGAACAGCACCTTGCAGTGGCAATGGCCCGGCCACATAGCTTGTAGAACTGACAACCGTTGGGGAATAAAAGTTCTCGAGCGGCAACTTCGTACAGGCATGATGGTGATGATGATGTACGCACATATAGTCTTGAACCGCAAACAACTTTGTTGTGATTTTTTTACATGATATAAAATCATCAAAAAGTATAGTTTGAAATAAAAATGTGGATATAGTATTCACAGTTTTTCATTACAATAAAATAAAAAAAATCACGGGCATCCGTAGTAACGGCCTTAACAGTACGGTTCTATATTTTTAATATGTCTCGCTTTCATTTAATATTTCCCGAAAGTTTACACAAAACCTTAAACAATTATTCCTGCAACGGCAACGTGTACACAACATTTTACAGAAAGTGATGCGGCCCACGGACTTCTCGGAGCGAAGAGAACGTGCAGCAAGTTTCTGCTTCTGTTCGACGTGATCCAGATTTATCGACACGCAATGGTTCGGCTGAATTAGGATTATCCCGCACATCATTACGCCGTATTTTGAAATTAAATTTGAAAATTACAACTAATTAGCTTTCTCGTAAATAAACGATTTCTAAAATATGTTAAATATGGTAGAGTCACGATAGCCGAGTTCTTGGGTGGTGGGAATTTCGAGTCGAGAGACCCGAGTTCGATCCCCAGGTGGCAGTACCAATGAGTTTTTCAAAAACTTATGTACGAATTTCATTGTTGGCTTGGACAGGGACTTAAGGGACTTAATTGTCTAGACTTGACCTCTGTCTACCCCTGTATTGGGAATTGCGTGAAGATATTTATATTTATTTATTTAAAATATGTTAAATGGTTTTTTTTATAGGATTTTTTCAAATGTTAACTAATTCATGGCCCACCCTGTATTATTCATTCACATGTTTAAATTTTTTTTTGCGTTCCTTAAAGCCAGACAATAGAGACCAGTTTTTGTAAAGCGCAGCTGCTCTTCTTTGTTTTGTATTGATCGCGAACGGAGGGGTTGACGTCATTCGACTCGAACGGTGGCGAACTGCGCAGACAGCGCACACCGCGGCGTCGTTTCTCGGCAGCCATTTTGATATTCACTGCGTCATTGGCATTTCGTTCAAGCTGATATGAACCCTATGTACGTAGAATGTTTTACTGTAAAATTCCAAATGATTCATTCGAAAACGTAAATAATAATATCCTTTAGAGAGAGCTTAGAGCTTATTAAATGTTATTGTCGATTAAAGAAATATATAAGAGTAATTAAAATGATAAAATTGATTTTGCAACGTCATTTAATGTGTTTAATGGCCACGCTTGGCCAGCGGATTGGCAATCGTAGTAGCAGACCACTCGCACCTCAGACGCTGCTGCTCATCTTCTTATATTTTTAGAGATGGTTATCCCGCCATCTATTTCCATCTAGTTGCCATACCAATATTCATGGATGTTTCCCTTAGTCGCCTCTTACGACACCCACGGGAAGAAAGAGAGTAGCAACTAAGGATAAGGAGAGGAAAACTAGAGGTAAGACCACTTCCACACCATAGAATCAAACTTGAAACGTAACTACGATTTCGAGTAGGGTCATGGTGTCAGTTTTCGTTTTTTCAGTGTAACTCTCTCAACATACAGTAATGTTTAAAGAAAATATCAAAAAAATATTTTGTTTAGTTTTAGTGAATAACATCCAAATATTTCCTTTATAATAGACCTTTCTATTAAAAACGAAATTCTATTAAAAACGTATTATTATAGTTTCATCACTAAGAGAAAAATGCAGTACTTTGGCAGCCTCCATAATTTAATTCTAGTTTTGGAAATAAACGTTATTCTTTTCATAAACCGGGAGGGTTTATTTATAATTTAAATAGTGTCCGGTCTATATTTTCTTGGCACGTTTCTTTATTAGCGCAAGCAAGGAAGCTGACTTTTATGCATAAAGTGTAACGTTATTTTCTTTTTATTTACCGATAGTATCTACGATATGTATGCGACTGATGGATTAATTTTCATTACCTTATAAATTTATTTATAAGTTTACCTGATTTTTCACAATTATTGCATACAACTAAGAAACGCTGTTATCTTAATAGGAGTGTAAACTTTGACTCAAGATTATTTACAATCTGGTATAAGATAATTTAACCTACCTAGGTTGTGCCGATCCTTGTGGTTAGAGAGAGAGATAATGTAGTAGATCTGAAGTTGTGAACGAGTCCGACTTCGATCAGGATACATTAATGAAAAAAACGGCATCATATGGGATAATTAATGAAAAAAACGGCATCACCCAATTTTACACAGGGTAACAGGCCTAACATGTTGGCCACATGATGAAGGAATGTGTCAGGAACGAGGCGCAAATGGTCTTAAAGTAGAAAAAACCCTTTTAATAAACTGAATTCTAATAAACTTAAAAAAACTGTTGCATTTTTCTCTCAAATATCTTCAATGAACGGATACAGCTCATTTCAAATTTAATAATAATAGTACACATAGATATGAAAAATCGCCGTTTTTCTATTTTGTTTAATTTTTGACCGAATGATCACCGCATAACATACTTAAAGTATATTTCTTTAAAATGAATTCAGAATATAATGGAATTTCGTCAAGTTCGCGGCTTTGTTTTCTTTTAATCCTTTCATTACTGATTTTTAATCCTTTCTTAATGAAACTAAAACGTCTATAATTTTAATTTCATCTATGCCATGGTGCCATGACCCTACTCTGTATTTGTACCTAACTATACAATATTCAACCATGGTTTATATTTCTTATATTACATTGAGGTAATACATAGTAATTTAAGGCTTTATTGCGGTTTTAGACTAAGAACTTTTGAGAGAAATTTGTTTATACTGATATCATAATCTAAATATTCACAAGATTTTCAAATTATTTTCATGATTTGAAAATGTCTATATGTATAGACATTACAAAGACAAAGGTAAGTAAATTAGTTAATATCTAAGACAAAACAGCTTTTGCAAATAGGTTTTTACTGTCGATTAACAATATTAGAATAGGTTAATTCCCGAGTATGTAATATTGATCGCCATTTCTAAATACACTTCACGGCTACGGAACGCCGCCATTTTGAACGCGTAGTGCGCGTCATGCAACTGCGCAGTAGTATTGAGGTCGGGGAAGCGTCTGGTATAAAAGGAGGCAGTGACGTAAAATGCGCCCATTTAATATACGTCGTCGTGTTGAGCAGATGTCTTGTGTTGTGTAGTGCGCAGTGCTGAAGTCCAAGAGAGTCGCCTGGTTCGGATTCAGGTGTGTAATAATATTGTATCATCCACAATATTTTAGCCCTAAAGTTTAAAAATGGGCTACGCCGCAGAAAAGACTGTAGTTGATTTTTGTGAAAGTAAAACCGAATCCTTATCTAACTGGGTTCGAAAAGTTAAATGTAAATCTATTAACGCCAGGACAAAGAGAAAACGTGACCTGAGAATAATCGCTATTCTAAGTAATTCTTTGTTACGAGCGGAGAGTGAACTTGTTATGAAACAAAGAGAACGCGCTAGAAGGTGGGCACAAATGCAAGCTGATCTTGGATTGTGCAATAAGGAAGAGGAAGTAGCGAGGCAGCATCAAGAAAAAATTGATAATATATGGAAGAATGATCTTAAAGGCTTAGATAGTTTTTTTAAAGAGTTAGATAATGTCAAACCAGTCATAAAATAGTAAACTTAGGTAAAGTATAATTTCAGATTATCTGTGATATTATGTAGGATGTTTTTCTAAATTACAGTCCCATTGCCTTTCGCGTGGGTCTGCATTCGACGGCCGCCATCTTGGTTGCCGCTGGGGCGTGCCCGCCGCTACTGCAAAATGGGTTTGTAAAACGGTATCATGCATTTATATTAGTAAAATTGTTGAATTGTTAATTAATTGTTAGCATTTCAATTTTCTATTTAAATAGTAAATTGGAAGTAGGTTTTATTCATATTGAATAGAAAAATTGTAACATATGTTTAAGTATGGAAATAAAAGAATGTTTAAAATTTTGTATTGCTGAATTTCATTTACTCTTACTTGTTATTTCACCCGTCATGTATTATTCCATGAGTCATCGCCATCTCTACATGAAGACATGCAGTTGTGATGGTGGCGACATAGAAGTTTCGAGAGCTGTCTACGGAGATAACGTCCGCGGCTGCTCTGACGAGTTGCTGGTGTCACGATTGCAAACCTGCCACGTGCTTTACGTCGCGTACACACGCGAGTCCCGGTTATCAGCCCACTAGGTAACGCTAGGTGATTGCGTCACAATTTAATGATTTGTGAAATTTTAGAAGGCCTGTATGCAGGCCATCGTGTGTTTTATTTCTTAAATCTCAGATCCCCGATAGTACGGCAACTGCCTACAGTAGCTTCAAGAGAATACAATGGGACTCTAATTTGAATTGTGCTGCCTGTGTCATCTCTTCAAACGTATGAGATCACGTCTAATATTACTATCGACTATCAACATAAGGAAAAATAACATGACGCAGCGAGTACGGTGAGTCATTGTTATTCATGCTAATGCAAACTGAAGGCTAACAATGATGTATAATGAATTTCTTAATGTATATTGCAATTGTTGTGCAATAATATCCAATCCATACAGGTTTTGTCCTTATTTTAAATGCTCAACAAGAAAATTCTCCACATGCAGTAAACAGTATTTCAATAAACTTGCAACCCTCATAAAGAAATAATGTGAACCTATTTCAATATTATTTATAACTATATAAGACGTGGAAAAATGTTCATAATGGAACTACTAAACTGTGGGCTGATGTACATCCGGGACTTGGTACGAGAAAAGACTGAATATCACAAATTTTATTACTACTACTGTATGTAACCTAATTCATATACCTAATCTATTTGGAAAATTATAGCTATGTAAGTATAGCTGTATGTTTTTGAATGGGGAGCTGTAACAATTATGGTAAGTATAATAAACTTGTACCTGTATATATTAGAAAATCTTCAATGTTTTTAGAAATATGGTTACCTAGAATTTACGAGTATATATAACACTTCACAGCTTTCTGACTCACTTCGACTAGTGACATTTAAGAATACACATCATAAATAGAAAGTGATGATGTCATGTTAATGAAAGGTTGGCACTATTCCTATGAGTGGACGACTATAACTTTAAACTTGAATCTTTTTGGTCTATGGGAGACATACTTTCCCAAATAATAGATTTATTATTTATCTAAAACATCCAAATATAACGAATAATTAGTATCATGCATCATAAAAAGAAATAGATTGTTTGGTAAGTTATTTATACCTTTCCCAGTTTTTCCTTTTTTATCAAATTATCTTCCTGATTGACTTGCTTGGTTCCAGAGATAATTTTTTAACTATTTTCAGAAAAGCCTTGACTGATGTAAAATATTGAATCAGAATCATGATGCATTCACTCACATTCTTCAATTTAACACTGGAAACATCTTATTACATTCGAACCTATTATATATGACCCATTAAAGATGACTTTAATACCTGATACATTAAATTAAAATTGACGAATAAAGCTAATGTTAAAACAAAACTTAAATATTTCTGAAATTAACTCATGCAATTACGGAGTGGCCTATTCCAATAGTGTGCGCGCATAGGCATATTTATGAATAGATGATCATAATATAGAATTATTATCATTGACATATAATTTATATAATGAGACAAACTATTAGGTAAGCAAAATTAATTGTGTAGTAGGTGTATACTTGTTTGGAAGGGAAAGGGTAGGTACCATCTATTTCCTGTGTGTGCTAGCTATATTTTAAAATTTCATTATTAAAAACAAAATTTTAAACTGATTTATCTTAACAAGGACAATTGTATCAAAAGAAACTTAGTATTAATAGTTTAAAATGAGATAAAAGTAAAATTGAAATAATGGAAAAAAGATTATTCTTTTAAATTTTTTTACATTTATATATTTTTTACATTTATTATATTAAAGTTGCTAACACTCTGTCTTAACTTCGTGTCAACATCAGCAACAAAAAAATTGTTTCCACACCTAATCTTAAAATATTTTATTTATGGATTGTATTACTTTCCTTATGTTCTGAGTGGCCATTAGGTAAATTTTTGTTTATATTGTTATTAACATTATAAATGTTAATTTTCATGATCATATCTCTCATATATACCTTATATAATAAATGACGTAACATAAGCTCTCGAATTAAGTTGATATTGTGCAACAGTTCGTTTTTGCAGAAATGATTTAGAATTTTAAATTTTTATCGAAACTTCATTATTACATACCCAATTTTTTGATATGTGTGAATTAGCTAATTTAATAAGTTAATTTTAACTTCTCTAACCTAATTAAAAAAGATCTACACTGGTTTACGAATGGCTTTACTACCCGTGCCGCATTTCTGACATATGTAATTAGTTTACAAAGCTCCATTCGTACGTTATCTGCCCTTTCCCATGTTTACAGTATGTCTCGTAACCGCTGCCGCGTACCAGTAAATTGTGAGTTCTCCGAGGTTTCTGGAGTATGGGTGAGATCCATGCTGCTGCTGTGTCGTGACTGCCACTGCTGTCATGACACAGCACGTCTGACAGTTGCCGTGTCACACACCGAACCGCTTCTGCAGTCACAGTATGTCGAATACACATTGTGAACAACTATGCGAACACACGGAAACTTTTAAATTCAGCTCCCATCCGTTCCAGAGCTACAGCACGTTAAAGGGCGGCAAATGCAGTTCCCATGGCCTATCAAGTAATACTTATCACATATTGTAACTGTCTTAAATTATTCATACGCGAGGTGATAACATTTGTATAAAGAGACAATGAGTACGATTCAACGTTTGTACAGGTATTTTCAATGAGTATAATAAGTATATAGCCTGTAGTATGTGGCGGAGAAACTGCGGCGAGTTATCTACACATAACCGGGTCGTCGCGTTTCGTCGTACCTGTTCTTCTGCTACATTTGAGGTTTTAAACATGACATGTGACGTCGTATGCTGCTGTAAGGGCCGAAGTTGCTTTGCTAGAACATTTACATGGTTGTATGACATCTCACTCTTATCTGCCATAACACCTGACTGCTGTTGATGTCTCACGGCGTTAATTTTCAGACCGGTAATGCCTTAGCCAGAGCTTACGGTATTTTAAACAACCGGCACGTACATCATGAGGCCTGCATTTATAATTATCCTAATATATTTGATGCCAGCCGTAGCAACACGCGTCGCTACCACTACCGGATTCGCACCGGCACGTCGGTTGCCCGTCTGCTACTGTCGTATGTCGGTATGCTTGTGATATCAATGATGTTTTGCCTGTGAAACCACGATGCGGTGAACGTCCTCCTCGGGGATCACGGACGTTTGAAGTGCACGAAGCACATTGATAAGTATGAGCTGCAACCGGTTTGGAGGAAGTCTATCAACCCACACACCGCACCGTATTTGTTTCGGCTCATCTGCGCCTGAACAAGTAACTTCTGAACTCTTTATTTTAGGTTATATGTCTATAAGTATTCTGATATAAAAAGATAGTTGCCAGCATCGCAGTTTATTTGAAATTCTTATCGAAAGTGACAAGGCGTCATTTGTAAAGGTATATAAATTTAATAATATACATAAAGTGCTATCTCAATGTAGCGGAGTAATCAACTGCTGCGAATTCAGGCATTATCATTTTATTATCCGGGACGTCGATCTCCGCCTATGCAGGGTTTAAACTTGCTTACTAGGGTGTACTACTGTTCATCTGTGCGTGCACGTGTATGAGGTCTGTAGCTATTACCATCATCACTTAAAACACCAGTCTGCTGCCGCGTGATAGAACACAATAATTTGCTGACGGTGCCTCTGCTGCCTTGTGTACGTGTATGTTTCTCGTTATTCAAGGAATTACGTGAATTTCTAAATATGCAATTTAGAAATGCACGGCGGCATTTAAAAAGACTCGTGTTGCTGTCTCACAGCGTTAATTTTGACAGGAAGAATGCTTCTGTTGTCAGCTGCTGACGTGTTACATACATCAAATGTTTCTCATCTAGCCAAAGGTCTTTACAAAGAAACTTACCTCTGATCCAATACTAATGTTCCCGTATAACAGCCGATGCTGAAAGAAGTGCGACCCCTAGTCTGCTTATACTACCGGTAACTGCATGTACAAGTTATGCATTTTTTATTTATCAAATTAAGGAACATTTCAAAAACATGAAAAGGAGACCCAACCTTTAGTATCATTTCATTTGTGACCTGACCTAAGGTATGTAATAATTTATAAGCTTTGGTAACAAAAAACTAGGTTCACTTAAGACAAGATGGTTATTTTTGAGATACGATAGAAACTCAGCAGTTCTGGATCTTCCATTATCTACTCCTTGTGCTAGACCTAAAAACAATACAGACTAAATGAAAATGCATAAGAATACAGAATAAATAAAGCAGATGCTGCGAAACGCCATCAGAGGAAATTATCTAAATTTTGAACAAGGCTATGAAATTTCAAGCATATATTTTTCAAAAACCCGTTTTTGAAAAATATTCAATGTAACTAAATATTTAGTAAGTTTCTCTTCTGAAAAGGGAACAAGAGACGTGAGAATACGGTACTCCAATGTCTGGGATAACAAGGTAGATAGGTAAGAAATATCTGTTACTGATATGTAGAAAATAAAGCCGGTTATAAACTGGAGAAATAAACCAATATATAGTGTTTGTAACACTCAATTCCCAAAAATGAATTTGAAAAGTTAAACAGCACTACTGCTTGTTATTGCAATTAACGTTGCACTTAATTCTCCAGGTTTTACCAGTTTAGTAGTGACTGCACAACTAGTAAGTACTTAGCTTCCTCACTTCGCGTCTTGTCTGTATGAAGCTATTAAACTCTTGATGTTTAATTTAAGCAAATAATTTCTAAAAAAAATTTGTGCTTTACATGACTCATTTGGTTAAATTTGCGGTTGTCAAAATTTTGTAGTTAGCTTACCTGTTTTATGAAGGGCATGAAATTTGTTTTGCTTATTTTGTTTAATTTCATGAATTGTAGAAGCATGTGTTTTTTTATTAAAAAAACTTTTACAGTTCGTCTATAAATAAAATTATCTTAAAATCGTGGACATATACATGCCAGGCCGTATGTTAAACAAACTAATAACGTGCGCAGAAAGGAAATTATGTAATCATTCCAAAATAATAAAATATGCTCAATGAAAGTGACTAAATAATTACATATATTTTCAAAACCTGTTTTGAAAAATATTCAATGTAACTAAATATTTAGTAAGTTTCTCTTCTGAAAAGGGAACAAGAGACGTGAGAATACGGTACTCCAATGTCTGGGATAACAAGGTAGATAGGTAAGAAATATCTGTTACTGATATGTAGAAAATAAAGCCGGTTATAAACTGGAGAAATAAACCAATATATAGTGTTTGTAACACTCAATTCCCAAAAATGAATTTGAAAAGTTAAACAGCACTACTGCTTGTTATTGCAATTAACGTTGCACTTAATTCTCCAGGTTTTACCAGTTTAGTAGTGACTGCACAACTAGTAAGTACTTAGCTTCCTCACTTCGCGTCTTGTTTGTATGAAGCTATTAAACTCTTGATGTTTAATTTAAGCAAATAATTTCTAAAAAAAATTTGTGCTTTACATGACTCATTTGGTTAAATTTGCGGTTGTCAAAATTTTGTAGTTAGCTTACCTGTTTTATGAAGGGCATGAAATTTGTTTTGCTTATTTTGTTTAATTTCATGAATTGTAGAAGCATGTGTTTTTTTATTAAAAAAACTTTTACAGTTCGTCTATAAATAAAATTATCTTAAAATCGTGGACATATACATGCCAGGCCGTATGTTAAACAAACTAATAACGTGCGCAGAAAGGAAATTATGTAATCATTCCAAAATAATAAAATATGCTCAATGAAAGTGACTAAATAATTACATATTTTATTGTACAACAATGGATGGAGCTACAACACAAGATTGTCATGTACCATTGCGAGTGAGTACATAGAGTAGCAATAAATATTTTTTTATTTCAATTAATTTACTGGACTAGTTTGATCTTCTGAGGGTGTAAACTGTCTGATTACTGTACATTTTTCTTCACGTATAATAGTAGTTCTTCTAGACAATAGTAAAGAAATTAAATAAGTCTGCGAGGGAGTCTGGCTTTTACCTCTTTGGGCAATTTCAGTTCGGCAGAATGTCCATCGTCCCTATGCAATGAGGCATATAAAATAAGATTGGGATAATGATAGTAATCTAAATAGTTATTGATACTGAACAAGCATTCATTCATGTAAATACGCAAGTCCATCCGATTAACGGCCTTCGGGTCCCTTTTCTTAATCTACGGGCTAGTTTAAAATTCTCCAGGTGCAGTACTCCTACTATACATGCATAATGAAGCCATCAAACAAAATTGGGAAATGATAAAAGTATTTTTGTTAATATGGAATATAGCTACGACAGTTCGATTGATAATTATCGGCCTTCGAACCTCTTAACCTACGGACAAGTTACAAATTCTACAGGTGCAGTATGCCTACTATCCATGCGCAATGGAGCCATAAAAAATTGAAAATGAAAGAAAGTTTTACTACATTTTTTTAAATACGGAACAAGCCGTCATTAACGTTGTAAGTACGGAGTATATCTCTACGACAGTACGATTGATAATTATCGGCCTTCGAGCCTCTCAATATGCCGTGCAGTTTGCCTACTATCCACGAGCAATGGAGCCATCAACCAAAATCTGTTTTAAAAATCGATTTTTGTTAATACGGAACATTTACGTTGTAAGTACGAAGTATAGCTACCACAGTTTGATTGTTGATTGCTGGCCTACGGGCCCCATTTTCTTAACCTACGGGCTAGTTTGTAATTCTACAGATGCAGTATGTCCATTGTTTCATACGTCACTGAGCCGTCAGCCATAATTGGGAACTTACAGAAAGTACTACATTTTTATTAATACGAAACAAGTCGTCATTTACGTTGTAAGTACGAAGTATAGCTACGACAGCTTGATTGTTAATTAATGGCCTTCGGGCCTCTTCTTAATCTACGAGTTAGTTTAAAATTCTACAGGTGCAGTATGTCCATTGTTTCATGCGTCACTGAGCCGTCAGCCATAATTGGGAAATTATCGAAAGTACTATATTTTTATTAATACGGAACAAGTCGTCATTTACGTCGTAAGTACGAAATATAGCTTCGACAGCTTGATTGTTAATTAATAGCCTTCGGGCCTCTTTTCTTAATGTACGGGCTACTTTAAAGTTCTACAGGTGCAGTATACGTACTATGCATGCGCAATGCAGCCATCAAACAAAATCGGGAAATTATCAGAAATAATCCATTTTTGTTAATACGGAACATTTGCATTGTAAGTACAAAGTATACCTACGACAGTTCAATTGTTACAGGCCTTCGGGCCTCTTTTCTTAATCTACGGGCTAGTTTAAAATTCTACAGGTGCAGTATGTCCATTGTTTCATGCGTCACTGAGCCGTCAGCCATAATTAGGAAATTATAGAAAGTACTACATTTTTATTAATACGGATCAAGTCGTCATTTACGTTGTAAGTACGAAGTATAGCTACCACAGTTTGATTGTTGATTGCTGGCCTACGGGCCCCATTTTCTTAACCTACGGGCTAGTTTAAAATTCTACAGGTGCAGTATGCCTACTATCCATGCGCAATGGAGCCATAAAAATTGAAAATGAAAGAAAGTTTTACTACATTTTTATTAATACGGAACAAGTCGTCATTTACGTTGTGGCATGAAGTATAGCTACGACAGTTCGATTGATAATTATCGGCCTCGAGCCTTAACACATGCCGTGCAGTTTGCCTACTATCCACGAGCAATGGAGCCATCAACCAAAATCGGAAATGATAAAAAAAATTATAAAAAAAAAATTGTTAATACGGAACACTTACGTTGTGGCATGAAGTATAGCTACGACAACTTGATAGTTAATTAATGGCCTTCGGGCCTCTTTTCTTAATCTACGAGTTAGTTTAAAATTCTACAGGTGCGGTATACCTACTATCCATGAGCAATGCAGCCATCAACCAAAATCTGTTTTAAAAATCGATTTTTGTTAATATGGAATATAGCTACGACAGCTTGATTGTTAATTAATGGCCTTCGGGCCTCTTTTCTTAATGTACGGGCTACTTTAAAGTTCTACAGGTGCAGTATACGTACTATGCATGCGCAATGCAGCCATCAAACAAAATCGGGAAATTATCAGAAATAATCCATTTTTGTTAATACGGAACATTTGCATTGTAAGTACAAAGTATACCTACGACAGTTCAATTGTTACAGGCCTTCGGGCCTCTTTTCTTAATCTACGGGCTAGTTTAAAATTCTACAGGTGCAGTATGTCCATTGTTTCATGCGTCACTGAGCCGTCAGCCATAATTGGGAAATTATAGAAAGTACTATATTTTTATTAATACGAAACAAGTCGTCATTTACGTCGTAAGTACGAAATATAGCTTCGACAGCTTGATTGTTAATTAATGGCCTTCGGGCCTCTTTTCTTAATGTACGGGCTACTTTAAAGTTCTACAGGTGCAGTATACGTACTATGCATGCGCAATGCAGCCATCAAACAAAATCGGAAATTATCAGAAATAATCCATTTTTGTTAATACGGAACATTTGTATCAGGCACAAAGTATACCTACGACAGTTCAATTGTTACAGGCCTTCGGGCCTCTTTTCTTAATCTACGGGCTAGTTTAAAATTCTACAGGTGCAGTATGTCCATTGTTTCATGCGTCACTGAGCCGTCAGCCATAATTAGGAAATTATAGAAAGTACTACATTTTTATTAATACGGATCAAGTCGTCAGTTACGTTGTAAGTACGAAGTATAGCTACGACAGTTTGTTCATTGCAGGCCTTCGGGCCCCATTTCTTAACCAAACGGGCTAGTTTAAAATTCTACAGGTGCAGTATACGTACTAGCCATGCGCAATGGAGCCGTCAAGCAAAATTGGGAAATGATAAAAAGTACAAAATTGTTATTAATACAGAACAAGTCGTCATTTACGTTGTAAGTACGAAGTATAGCTACGACAGTTTGTTAATTGCTGGCCTTCGGGCCCCATTTTTTAACCTACGGGCTAGTTTAAAATTCTACAGGTGCGGTATACCTACTATCCATGAGCAATGCAGCCATCAACCAAAATCGGGAAATGATAAATAAATAATCGATTTTTGTTAATACGGAACATTTACGTTGTAAGTACGAAGTATAGCTACCGCAGTTTGATTGTTGATTGCTGGCCTACGGGCCCCATTTTCTTAACCTACGAGCCCCATTTTCTTAACCTACGGGCTAGTTTAAAATTCTACAGGTGCAGTATGTCCATTGTTTCATGCGTCACTGAGCCGTCAGCCATAATTGGGAAATTACAGAAAGTACATTTTTATTAATACGAAACAAGTCGTCATTTACGTTGTAAGTACGAAGTATAGCTACGACAACTTGATAGATAATTAATGGCCTTCAGGCCTCTTCTTAATCTACGAGTTAGTTTAAAATTCTACAGGTGCAGTATATCCATTATTTCATGCGTAACAGAGCGAGCCGTCAGCCATAATTGGGAAATTATAGAAAGTACTATATTTTTATTAATACGGAACAAGTCGTCATTTACGTCGTAAGTACGAAATATAGCTTCGACAGCTTGATTGTTAATTAATGGCCTTCGGGCCTCTTTTCTTAATGTACGGGCTACTTTAAAGTTCTACAGGTGCAGTATACGTACTATGCATGCGCAATGCAGCCATCAAACAAAATCGGGAAATGATAAATAAATAATCGATTTTGTTAATACGGAACATTTACGTTGTGGGCACAAAGTATACCTACGACAGTTCAATTGTTACAGGCCTTCGGGCCCCATTTTTAACCTACGGCTAGTTTAAAATTCTACAGGTGCAGTATGTCCATTGTTTCATGCGTCACTGAGCCGTCAGCCATAATTAGGAAATTATAGAAAGTACTACATTTTTATTAATACGGATCAAGTCGTCAGTTACGTTGTAAGTACGAAGTATAGCTACGACAGTTTGTTAATTGCTGGCCTTCGGGCCCCATTTTCTTAACCAAACGGGCTAGTTTAAAATTTACAGGTGCAGTATACCTACTATCCATGAGCAATGCAGCCATCACACAAAATTGGGAAATGATAAAAAGTACAAAATTGTTATTAATACAGAACAAGTCGTCATTTACGTTGTAAGTACGAAGTATAGCTACCACAGTTTGATTGTTGATTGCTGGCCTACGGGCCCCATTTTTAACCTACGGGCTAGTTTAAAATTTACAGGTGCGGTATACCTACTATCCATGAGCAATGCAGCCATCAACCAAAATCGGGAAATGATAAATAAATAATCGATTTTTGTTAATACGGAACATTTACGTTGTAAGTACGAAAAATAGCTACCACAGTTTGATTGTTGATTGCTGGCCTACGGGCCCCATTTTCTTAACCTACGGGCCCCATTTTCTTAACCTACGGGCTAGTTTAAAATTCTACAGGTGCAGTATGTCCATTGTTTCAAGCGTCACTGAGCCGTCAGCCATAATTGGGAAATTACAGAAAGTACATTTTTATTAATACGAAACAAGTCGTCATTTACGTTGTAAGTACGAAGTATAGCTACGACAACTTGATAGTTAATTAATGGCCTTCGGGCCTCTTTTCTTTATCTACGGGCTAGTTTAAAATTCTACAGGTGCAGTATACCTACTATCCATGCACAATGCAGCCATCACACAAAATTGGGAAATGATAAAGTTCTAAATTTTTATAAATACGAAACATTTACATAGTAAGTACGAAGTATAGCTACGACAGCTCAATTGTTAATTACTGGCCTTCGGGCCTCTTCTTAATCTACGGACTAGTTTAAAATGTTACAGGTCCATTGATTCGTGCATAATTGTGCCATAGAATAGAAGCTATGGTCTCTGCGGACGCGACGTAGTAACTCTGATAGCACCGCCGCAATGTACTCCGTGTCTGCGCCGCCGCAGCTCGTACTCTGGGTCTGCGCCGCCGCAGCTCGTACTCTGGTCCGCCGCCGCATCTGTCTCCGTGACTGCGCCTCAGAACTTCGCGACTGAGTCGCGGAAATTCCCGACTCCCGTGGCTGTGCCGTTGCAGCTCTCCACTCCTTGTTTGCTCTGCCACAGCTCCTGACATCGTGGAAACGCAACCTCGGCTTCCGACTTGGTGGTTGCGACGCCGACGCTTCCCGCCTTCCATGGCTGCGCCGCGGCAGCACCCGAAATTATGGCTGTGCCGCCGCAGTTTCCGACTACGTGTCTGCCCCACCGCTGCTTCCGATTCCGTGTCTGCCCCGCCGCAGCTCCAGTCGCTATGAATGCAAATCGAATGTCCGCCTCTGTGCCTGCACCGCGGAAACCTTCTCCGCGGCTACGACGAAGTAATTTCCGATTCGGTGTCTGCGCCGCCGCAACCTCCGACTTCGTGTCGGCGCCGCCGCAACTTCCGACTTCGTGTCGGCGCCGCCGCAACTTCCGACTTCGTGTCTACGCCGCCGCAACTTCCGACTCCCGTGGCTGTGCCGTTGCAGCTCTCCACCCTTGTTTGCTCTGCCACAGCTCCTGACATCGTGGAAACGCAACCTCGGCTTCCGACTTGGTGGTTGCGACGCCGACGCTTCCCGCCTTCCATGGCTGCGCCGCGGCAGCACCCGAAATTATGGCTGTGCCGCCGCAGTTTCCGACTACGTGTCTGCCCCACCGCTGCTTCCGATTCCGTGTCTGCCCCGCCGCAGCTCCAGTCGCTATGAATGCAAATCGAATGTCCGCCTCTGTGCCTGCACCGCGGAAACCTTCTCCGCGGCTACGACGAAGTAATTTCCGATTCGGTGTCTGCGCCGCCGCAACCTCCGACTTCGTGTCGGCGCCGCCGCAACTTCCGACTTCGTGTCGGCGCCGCCGCAACTTCCGACTTCGTGTCGACGCCGCCGCAACTTCCGACTCCGTGTCGGCGCCGCCGCAACTCCAATCTCCGTAACTGCGCCGCCGCAGCTTCCGACTGGTGAGCGCCGCAGACCCGTGGAAGTCTCGTTGCAAATTCCAACTTGTGTTTGCTCCTCCACAGCCCCTGTCTCCGTGACTACTACGGGAACCCGCCTCCGTGACTGCGCCGCCGCAGCTTCCGATTCCTTAGAAATTTCGCCGCAGATATCTACACGTTAGAACCGTTGCGGCAGCTTCCGATTCCGTAGAAATTTCGCCGCAGATATCTACACGTTAGAACCGCCGCGGCAGCTTTAAACTGCGTGTCTGCGCCGCCGCAGCTTCAAACTGCGTGTCTGCGCCGCCGCAGCTTTCGACTTCGTGTCGGCGTCGCTGTAACTTCCGACTTCGTGTCTGCGCCGCCGCAGCCTCCGACTTCGTGTCTGCGCCGCCCAGCCTCCGACTTCGTGTCTGCGCCGCCGCAGCCTCCGACTTCGTGTCTGCGCCGCCGCAGCCTCCGACTTCGTGTCTGCGCCGCCGCAGCTCCGACTTCGTGTCTGCGCCGCCGCAGCCTCCGACTTCGTGTCTGCGCCGCCGCAGCCTCCGACTTCGTGTCTGCGCGCCGCCGCAGCCTCCGACTTCGTGTGTCTGCGCCGCCGCAGCCTCCGACTTCGTGTGTCTGCGCCGCCGCCGCAGCCTCCGACTTCGTGTCTGCGCCGCCGCAGCCTCCGACTTCGTGTCTGCGCCGCCGCAGCCTCCGACTTCGTGTCTGCGCCGCCGCAGCCTCCGACTTCGTGTCTGCGCCGCCGCTGCAGCCTCCGACTTCGTGTCTGCGCCGCCGCAGCCTCCGACTTCGTGTCTGCGCCGCCGCAGCCTCCGACTTCGTGTCTGCGCCGCCGCCGCAGCCTCCGACTTCGTGTCTGCGCCGCCGCCGCAGCCTCCGACTTCGTGTCTGCGCGCCGCCGCAGCTCTCCGACTTCGTGTCTGCGCCGCCGCAGCCTCCGACTTCGTGTCTGCGCCGCCGCAGCCTCCGACTTCGTGTCTGCGCCGCCGCTGCATCCGACTTCGTGTCTGCGCCGCCGCAGCCTCCGACTTCGTGTCTGCGCCGCCGCAGCCTCCGACTTCGTGTCTGCGCCGCCGCAGCCTCCGACTTCGTGTCTGCGCCGCCGCAGCTTGACTTCGTGTCGGCGCCGCCGCAGCCTCCGACTTCGTGTCTGCGCCGCCGCAGCCTCCGACTTCGTGTCTGCGCTGCCGCAGCCTCCGACTTCGTGTTCGCGCCGCCGCAGCTCTCCGACTTCGTGCGTCTGCGCCGCCGCAGCCTCCGACTTCGTGTCTGCGCCGCAGCCTCCGACTTCGTGTCTGCGCCGCCGCAGCCTCCGACTTCGTGTCTGCTCCGTCGCAGCCTCCGACTTCGTGTCTGCGCCGCCGCAAATTCCGATTTCGTGTCGGCGCCGCCGCAAATTCCGACTTCGTGTCGGCGCCGCCGCAACTTCCGATTTCGTGTCGGCGCCGCCGCAACTTCCGACTTCGTGTCGGCGCCGCCGCAACTCCGACTTCGTGTCGGCGCCGCCGCATCTTCCGACTTCGTGTCGGCGCCGCCGCAACTTCCGACTTCGTGTCGGCGCCGCCGCAACTTCCGACTTCGTGTCGGCGCCGCCGCAACTTCCGACTTCGTGTCGGCGCCGCCGCAACTTCCGACTTCGTGTCGGCGCCGCCGCAACTTCCGACTTCGTGTCAGCGACGCCGCAACTCCAATCTCCGTAACTGCGCCGCCGCAGTTTCCGACTGGTGAGCACCGCAGACCCGTGGAAGTCTCGTTGCAAATTCCAACTTGTGTTTGCTCCTCCACAGCCGCTGTCTCCGTGACTACTACGGGAACCCGCCTCCGTGACTGCGCCGCCGCAGCTTCCGATTCCGTAGAAATTTCGCCGCAGATATCTACACGTTAGAACTGCCGCGGCAGCTTCAAACTGCGTGTCTGCGCCGCCGCAGCCTCCGACTTTGTGTCTGCGCCGCCGCATCCCCCGACTTCGTTTCTGCGCCGCCGCAGCCTCCGACTTCGTGTCTGCGCCGCCGCAGCCTCCGACTTCGTGTCTGCGCCGCCGCAGGCTCCGACTTCGTGTCTGCACCGCCGCAGCCTCCGACTTCGTGTCGGCGCCTCCGCAACTTCCGACTTCGTGACTGCGACGCCGCAGTTTCCGACTGGTGAGCACCGCAGACCCATGGAAGTCTCGTTGCAAATTCCAACTTGTGTTTGCTCCTCCACAGCCGCTGTCTCCGTGACTACTACGGGAACCCGCCTCCGTGACTGCGCCGCCGCAGCTTCCGATTCCGTAGAAATTTCGCCGCAGATATCTACACGTTAGAACCGCCGCGGCAGCTTCAAACTGCGTGTCTGCGCCGCCGCAGCCTCCGACTTCGTGTCTGCGCCGCCGCAGCCTCCGAATTCGTGTTCGCGCCGCCGCAACTGCCGACTCCGTGTCTGCGCCGCCGCAGTTTCCGACTGGTGAGCACCGCAGACCCGTGGAAGTCTCGTCGCTGCTTCAAACTTCGTGTTTGCTCTTCCGCAGCTCCTGTCTCCGTAACTGTACACGTTAGAAGTGCCGCAGCAGCAGCCGACTCCGTGTCTGCGCCGCCGCAACTGCCGACTTCGTGTCTGCGGCGGCGCAACTGCCGACTCCGTGTATGCGCCGCCGCAACTGCCGACTCCGTGTATGCGCCGCCGCAACTGCCGACTCCGTGTATGCGCCGCCGCAACTGCCGACTCCGTGTATGCGCCGCCGCAACTGCCGACTCCGTGTATGCGCCGCCGCAACTGCCGACTCCGTGTCTGCGCCGCCGCAGTTCCAGTCGCTGTGACTGCAAATCGGAAGTCCGCCTCTGCGTCTGCACCGCGCAAACTAGCTTCCGTGTCTGCGCCGCCGCAACTACCGACTCCGTGTATACGCCGCCGCAACTGCCGACTCCGTGTCTGCGCCGCCGCAACTGCCAACTTCGTGTCTGCCCCGCAGCAGTTCCAGTCGCTGTGACTGCAAATCGGAAGTCAGCCTCTGCGTCTGCACCGCGCAAACCCGCTTTCGTGTCTGCGCCGCCGCAATTGTCGACTTCGTGTATGCGCCGGCGCAACTGCCGGTTTCGTGTCTGCGCCGCCGCAACTGCCGACTCCGTGTATGCGCCGCCGCAACTGCCGACTCCGTGTATGCGCCGCCGCAACTGCCGACTCCGTGTATGCGCCGCCGCAACTGCCGACTCCGTGTATGCGCCGCCGCAACTACTCCGTGACTGCGACTCCGCGGCTCCCGTAGAAGTTTCGCCTTAGACGTCTACACGTTTACAGCGCCGCGGCTGCTTCGCCGTGGCTGAGCCCCCGCAACTTCTGTCTTTGTGTCTGCACCGCCGCAACTGCTGACTTCGTGTTGGCGCCGCAGCAACGGCCAACTCCGTCTCTGCGGCGCTGCAGCTTCCGACTTCGCGTCCTCGCCACCGTGCAGTTTCCGACTTCATGTCTACGCCGCCGCACAGCTCCTGACTTCGTGTTTACCCCACCGCGCAGCTCCCCACTTCGCGCCGCGCCGTCGTCGCGGTTAGAGTAATACGTAACTATTGTATACTTAAAGTTGAACATTATTAGCAATTATGATAGAAATGCTCGTTTATAATATTAAAAATATTTTATAGTTATACGTATTGTATCTAAGTTTTATTTCAGGTTCAAATAATATTTATTTCTTTTTCAGATTTTCAGTTCTATATTATTAATAATATTTCTTTATTTTAATGGTTAAAGGGCGTTAAGAAGTCTGAACTTTATCATAAAAGTGTTTCTTTGCAAGTTTATTAATTCCCTATTTACAGAAATTTAACGCTTCCAAGAGAAACTAGAAACTTGAAATATTTTCTTTTGTTACCGAATTAACTTGCATGACTATGAATTTTATTCTAATATCAGATTTGTAAAGAAATTGTTGAATGGTGTTGATGATGAAATGAATAATAATTAAACATTAATTAATAATATGCAAGAAATAATAAAGATGTATTGAAGTAGAAGAGGTCAGATTAAAGTATTTATAATCCTATTTTGAAGAACTTCTTTACAGCATGCAGGAAGGTAAGGCCACTTAATGATTATGTCAACAGGCACAGAAATTTCACTGATAAATAATATAACAGATGATGAACAGAACAATGTGTAAAAATGGCTGTAGTAAATATCGGAAAACTGAAACATCCGAGTAATTCAAGTAATGACCCGAAACTAGAAGACAATTACTACGTCTTTGGTCAATATCCCGAACACAAGGTTGAAGTCGCAGTATGATGATGTCGCGAAGATCCAGAATGGAGCCCAAGACGTAATTAAGCGGCATCAGGGATGAATACTCTTATTCATCCCTGCTAGCTCAGGTAAAAGCTGAAAAAGAAAACGGAACACTTCGAAATTGATAAAGCCCAAGAAACAAGGTGAATTATATTATATAATATGAAGTCCAAGATGGAAACCGAAGCCCAAGGGAAGCCGAAGTGCAAGATGGATGACGAACATGATCCGCCTTCATGTTCGAAACCGAAGCCCAAGGGAAGCCGAAGTACAAGATGGATGACGAACATGAAGGCGGAAGACGAAGATCAAGATGGAAGACGAAGATCAAGACGCAAGACTAATATCAAGGCGGAAGACGAAGATCAAGGCGGAAGACGAAGATCAAGACGGAAGACGAAGATCAAGGCGGAAGACGAAGATCAAGACTGAAGATCAAGACGGAAGACGAAGTGACCTTTCGTTGTATTGTATTGACATACGGAAGACGCTAATATGGAAGATGGAGCCCAAGAAAGAAGACGGGAGTCCAAGAAGGAAAATGGAGTTAAAGAAGGAAGACGGAGCCCAAGATGGAAGACGGAGACCAAGATGGAAGACGGAGCCCAAGACGGAAGACGGAGCCCAAGACGGAAGAAGGAGCCCAAGACGGAAGATGGAGTCCAAGACGAAAGACGGAGCCCAAGACGGAAGACGTAGCCCAAGATGGAAGACGGAGCCCAAGACGGAAGATTTGAGTCCAAGACGGAAGATGGAAGACGGAGCCCAAGACGGAAGACGGAGCCCAAGACGGAAGACGAAGCCCAAGATTGAAGACGGAAGACGTAGCCCAAGATGGAAGACGGAGCCCAAGACGGAGTCCAAGACGGAAGACGGAGTCCAAGACGGAAGACGGAGCCCAAGATGGAAGACGGAGCCCAAGACGGAAGATTGAGCCCAAGACGGAAGATTTGAGCCTAAGATGGAAGACGGAGCCTAAGACGGAAGACGGAGCTCAAGACGGAAGATTTGAGTCCAAGACGGAAGATTTGAGCCCAAGAAGGAAGACGGAGCTAAAGAAGGAAGATGGAGCCCAAGATGGAAGATTGAGCCCAAGATGGAAGATTTGAGCCCAAGACGGAAGATGGAGCCCAAGATGGAAGACGGAGCCCAAGATGGAAGATTGAGCCCAAGATGGAAGATTTGAGCCCAAGATGGAAGACGGAGCCAAGACGGAAGATTTGAGCCCAAGATGGAAGATTGAGCCCAAGACGGAAGACGGAGCCCAAGACGGAAGATGGAGCCTAAGATGGAAGATTTGAGCCCAAGATGGAAGACGGAAGACGTAGCCTAAGATGGAAGATTTGAGCCTAAGACGGAAGACGGAGTCCAAGACGGAAGATTTGAGCCCAAGAAGGAAGACGGAGCTAAAGAAGGAAGACGGAGCTCAAGACGGAAGACGGAGCCCAAGACGGAAGACGGAGCCCAAGATGGAAGACGGAGCCCAAGAAGAAAGACGGAGCCAAAGAAGAAAGACGGAGCCAAAGAAGAAAGACGGAGCCAAAGAAGGAAGACGAAGCCCAAGATGGAAGACGAAGCCCAAGATGGAAGACGGAGCCCAAGATGGAAGACGGAGCCCAAGATGGAAGACGGAAGACGGAGCCCAAGAGGGAAGACGGAAGATGGAGCCCAAGATGGAAGATTTGAGCCCAAGACGGAAGACGGAGCCAAGACGGAAGACGGAGCCCAAGAGGAAGACGGAGCCCAAGAGGGAAGACGGAGCCCAAGATGGAAGACGGAAGACGTAGCCCAAGATGGAAGACGGAGCCCAAGACGGAAGATGGAAGACGGAGCCCAAGATGGAAGAGACGGAGCCCAAGACGAAGACGGAGCCAAGATGGAAGACAGAGCCCAAGACGGAAGACGGAGCCCAAGATGGAAGACGGAAGACGTAGCCCAAGATGGAAGACGGAGCCCAAGATGGAAGACGGAGCCCAAGACGGAAGACGGAGCCCAAGATGGAAGACGGAGCCCAAGACGGAAGACGGAGCCCAAGACGGAAGACGGAGCCCAAGAAGGAAGACGGAGCCCAAGACGGAAGACGGAGCCCAAGACGGAAGATGGAGCCCAAGATGGAAGACGGAGCCCAAGACGGAAGACGGAGCCCAAGAAGGAAGACGGAGCCAAAGAAGGAAGACGAAGCCCAAGATGGAAGACGGAGCCCAAGATGGAAGACGGAGCCCAAGATGGAAGACGGAAGACGTAGCCCAAGAAGGAAGACGGAGCCCAAGACGGAAGACGGAGCCCAAGACGGAAGACGGAGCCCAAGAAGAAGACGGAGCCCAAGACGGAAGACGGAGCCAAGACGGAAGACGGAGTCCAAGACGGAAGACGGAGCCCAAGAAGGAAGACGGAGCCCAAGAAGGAAGACGGAGCCAAAGAAGGAAGACGAAGCCCAAGATGGAAGACGGAAGACGAAGCCCAAGATGGAAGACGGAGCCCAAGACGAAAGACGGAGCCCAAGACGAAGACGGTGCCCAAGAAGAAAGACGGAGCCCAAGACGGAAGACGGAGCCCAAGATGGAAGACGGAGCCCAAGACGGAAGACGGAGCCCAAGACGGAAGACGGAGCCCAAGATGGAAGACGGAGCCCAAGACGGAAGACGGAGCCCAAGATGGAAGACGGAAGACGTAGCCCAAGACGGAAGACGGAGCCCAAGACGGAAGACGGAGCCCAAGATGGAAGACGGAGCCCAAGACGGAAGACGGAGCCCAAGATGGAAGACGGAAGACGTAGCCCAAGATGGAAGACGGAGCCCAAGATGGAAGACGGAGCCCAAGACGGAAGACGGAGCCCAAGACGGAAGATTTGAGCCCAAGAAGGAAGACGGAGCCCAAGACGGAAGACGTAGCCCAAGATGGAAGACGGAGCCCAAGACGGAAGACGGAGTCCAAGACGGAAGACGGAGTCCAAGACGGAAGACGGAGCCCAAGAAGGAAGACGGAGCCAAAGAAGGAAGACGGAGCCCAAGACGGAAGACGGAGCCCAAGACGGAAGACGGAGCCCAAGACGGAAGACGGAGCCCAAGATGGAAGACGGAGCCCAAGACGGAAGACGGAGCCCAAGATGGAAGACGGAGCCCAAGACGGAAGACGGAGCCCAAGATGGAAGACGGAGCCCAAGACGGAAGACGGAGCCCAAGACGGAAGACGGAGCCCAAGATGGGAGACGGAAGACGTAGCCCAAGATGGAAGACGGAGCCCAAGACGGAAGACGGAGCCCAAGAGGGAAGACGGAAGACGGAGCCCAAGAAGGAAGACGGAGCCCAAGAAGGAAGACGGAGCCCAAGAAGGAAGACGGAGCCCAAGACGGAAGACGGAGCCCAAGACGGAAGACGGAGCCCAAGACGGAAGACGGAGCCCAAGAAGGAAGACGGAGCCCAAGACGGAAGACGGAGCCCAAGATGGAAGACGGAAGACGGAGGCCAAGAGGGAAGACGGAGCCCAAGATGGAAGACGGAGCCCAAGAAGGAAGACGAAGCCCAAGATGGAAGACGAAGATCAAGATGGAAGACGGAGCCCAAGATGGAAGACGGAAGACGGAGCCCAAGACGGAAGACGGAGTCCAAGACGGAAGATTTGAGCCCAAGACGGAAGACGGAGCCCAAGACGGAAGACGAAGATCAAGACGGAAGATGGAGCCTAAGATGGAAGACGGAGCCCAAGACGGAAGATGGAGCCCAAGACGGAAGATTTGAGCCCAAGACGGAAGACGGAGCCTAAGATGGAAGACGGAGCCCAAGATGGAAGACGGAAGATGGAGCCCAAGACGGAAGATGGAGCCCAAGATGGAAGATTTGAGCCCAAGATGGAAGATTTGAGCCCAAGACGGAAGACGGAGCCCAAGATGGAAGATTTGAGCCCAAGACGGAAGACGGAGCCCAAGACGGAAGATGGAGCCCAAGATGGAAGACGGAGCCTAAGATGGAAGACGGAGCCCAAGATGGAAGACGGAGCCCAAGATGGAAGACGGAGCCCAAGACGGAAGATTTGAGCCCAAGACGGAAGATTTGAGCCCAAGACGGAAGACGGAGCCCAAGACGGAAGACGGAGCCCAAGACGGAAGACGGAGCCCAAGAAGGAAGACGGAGCCCAAGACGGAAGACGGAGCCCAAGACGGAAGACGGAGTCCAAGACGGAAGATGGAGCCCAAGATGGAAGACGGAAGACGGAGCCCAAGATGGAAGACGGAAGACGGAGCCCAAGATGGAAGACGGAAGACGGAGCCCAAGACGGAAGACGGAGCCCAAGACGGAAGACGGAGCCCAAGACGGAAGACGGAGCCCAAGAGGGAAGACGGAGCCCAAGATGGAAGACGGAAGACGTAGCCCAAGATGGAAGACGGAAGACGGAGCCCAAGATGGAAGACGGAAGACGGAGCCCAAGACGGAAGACGGAGCCCAAGACGGAAGACGGAGCCCAAGACGGAAGACGGAGCCCAAGACGGAAGACGGAGCCCAAGACGGAAGACGGAGCCCAAGATGGAAGACGGAAGACAGAGCCCAAGACGGAAGACAGAGCCCAAGACGGAAGACAGAGCCCAAGATGGAAGACGGAAGACGGAGCCCAAGAAGGAAGACGGAGCCAAGATGGAAGACAGAGCCCAAGATGGAAGACGGAGCCCAAGAAGGAAGACGGAGCCCAAGACGAAGACGGAGCCCAAGATGAAGACGGAGCCCAAGACGAAGACGGAGCCCAAGAAGAAAGACGGAGCCAAAGAAGAAAGACGGAGCCAAGATGGAAGACGAAGATCAAGACGGAAGACGAGCCCAAGATGGAAGACGGAAGACGAAGCCCAAGATTGAAGACGGAAGACGTAGCCCAAGATGGAAGACGGAGCCCAAGACGGAGTCCAAGACGGAAGACGAGTCCAAGACGGAAGATTTGAGCCAAAGAAGGAAGACGGAGCCAAAGAAGGAAGACGAGCCCAAGATGGAAGATGGAGCCCAAGATTTGAAGACGGAGTCCAAGACGAAGACGGAGCCCAAGAAGGAAGACGGAGCCCAAGAGGGAAGACGGAAGATTTGAGCCCAAGACGGAAGACGGAGCTCAAGACGGAAGATGGAAGACGGAGCCAAGATGGAAGATGGAGCCCAAGATGAAGACGGAGCCCAAGACGGAAGACGAGCCCAAGATGGAAGACGGAGCCCAAGACGGAAGACGGAGCCCAAGACGGAAGATTGAGCCCAAGATGGAAGATTGAGCCCAAGACGGAAGACGGAGCCCAAGATGGGAGACGGAAGACGGAGCCCAAGACGGAAGATGGAAGACGGAGCCCAAGATTTGAAGACGGAGTCCAAGACGAAGACGGAGCCCAAGACGGAAGACGGAGCCCAAGAAGAAAGACGGAGCCAAAGAAGGAAGACGGAGCCCAAGACGGAAGACGGAGCTCAAGACGGAAGATGGAGCTCAAGATGGAAGACGGAAGATTTGAGCCCAAGAAGGAAGATTTGAGCCAAAGAAGAAAGACGGAGCTCAAGATGGAAGATGGAGCCCAAGAAAGAAGACGGAGTCCAAGATGGAAGACGGAAGATTGAGCCCAAGATGGAAGACGAAGCCCAAGATGGAAGATGGAGCCCAAGATTTGAAGACGGAGCCCAAGATGGAAGACGGAGCCAAGATGGAAGATTTGAGTCCAAGACGGAAGATGGAAGACGGAAGATTGAGCCCAAGACGGAAGACGGAGCCCAAGAGGGAAGACGGAAGATGGAGCCAAGATGGAAGACGGAGCCAAGATGGAAGACGGAAGACGTAGCCTAAGATGGAAGACGGAGCTCAAGATGGAAGATTTGAGCCCAAGACGAAGACGGAGCCCAAGATGAAGACGGAGCCCAAGATGGAAGACGGAAGACGGAGCCTAAGATGGAAGACGGAAGACGTAGCCCAAGATGGAAGACGTAGCCCAAGATGGAAGACGGAGCTCAAGATGGAAGACGGAAGACGGAGCCAAGACGGAAGACGGAGTCCAAGATGGAAGACGGAGCCCAAGATGGAAGATGGAGCCCAAGACGAAGACGGAGCCCAAGACGGAAGATTGAGCCCAAGATGGAAGACAGGCCCAAGACGGAAGACGGAGCCCAAGACGAAGATGGAGCCCAAGACGGAAGACAGGCCCAAGATGGAAGACGGAAGATGGAGCCAAGATGGAAGACAGAGCCCAAGATGGAAGACGGAGCCCAAGACGGAAGACAGGCCCAAGATGGAAGACAGGCCCAAGATGGAAGACGGAAGATTTGGAGCCCAAGACGGAAGACGGAGCCCAAGACGGAAGACGGAGCTCAAGACGGAAGACGGAGCCCAAGAAGGAAGACGGAGCCCAAGACGAAGACGGAGCCCAAGAGGGAAGACGGAAGATGGAGCCCAAGATGGAAGACAGGCCCAAGATGGAAGACGGAAGACGGAGCCCAAGACGAAGACGGAGCCCAGATGGAAGACGGAAGACAGGCCCAAGATGGAAGACGGAGCCAAGATGGAAGACAGGCCCAAGACGGAAGATGGAAGACGGAGCCCAAGATGGAAGACAGAGCCAAGAAGAAAGACGGAGCCAAGATGGAAGACAGAGCCCAAGACGGAAGACAGAGCCAAGAAGAAAGACGGAGCCAAGAAGGAAGACGGAGCCAAGAAGGAAGACGAAGCCCAAGATGGAAGACGGAAGACAGAGCCCAAGACGGAAGACGGAGCCCAAGATGGAAGACGGAGCCAAGAAGGAAGACGGAGCCCAAGATGGAAGACGGAAGACGGAGCCCAAGACGGAAGACGGAGCCCAAGATGGAAGACAGAGCCCAAGACGGAAGACAGAGCCCAAGACGGAAGATGGAAGACGGAGCCTAAGACGGAAGACGGAGCCCAAGATGGAAGACGGAGCCCAAGACGGAAGACGGAGCCTAAGATGGAAGACGGAGCCAAGATGGAAGATGGAGCCTAAGATGGAAGACGGAGCCCAAGATGGAAGACGGAGCCCAAGACGGAAGACGGAGTCCAAGATGGAAGATGGAGCCCAAGACGGAAGATGGAAGACGGAGCCCAAGACGGAAGACGGAGCCCAAGAAGGAAGACGGAGCCCAAGACGGAAGACGGAGCCCAAGACGGAAGACGGAGCCCAAGATGGAAGACGGAGCCCAAGACGGAAGACGGAGCCCAAGACGGAAGACGGAGCCCAAGACGGAAGACGGAGCCCAAGACGGAAGATGGAGCCCAAGATGGAAGACGGAGCCCAAGACGGAAGACGGAGCCCAAGACGGAAGACGGAGCCCAAGAAGGAAGACGGAGCCCAAGATGGAAGACGGAGCCCAAGATGGAAGACGGAGCCCAAGAAGAAAGACGGAGCCCAAGAAGAAAGACGGAGCCCAAGACGGAAGACGGAGCCCAAGAAGAAAGACGGAGCCCAAGACGGAAGATGGAGCCCAAGATGGAAGACGGAGCCCAAGACGGAAGACGGAGCCCAAGACGGAAGACGGAGCCCAAGATGGAAGACGGAGCCCAAGAAGGAAGACGGAGCCCAAGATGGAAGACGGAGCCCAAGATGGAAGACGGAGCCCAAGAACAAAGACGGAGGCCAAGAGGGAAGACGGAAGATGGAGCCCAAGATGGAAGACGGAGCCCAAGACGGAAGACGGAGCCCAAGACGGAAGACGGAGCCCAAGACGGAAGACGGAGCCCAAGAGGGAAGACGGAGCCCAAGATGGAAGACGGAAGATGGAGCCCAAGATGGAAGACGGAGCCCAAGACGGAAGACGGAGCCCAAGATGGAAGACGGAGACCAAGATGGGTGACGGCCAAGAAAGACTAGATTAAATCGAAGCACACAGATATTAGGTAAAATACTTTTATTTCTATGTATCGACTCAATATTAATGCTTACAAAACTATTTGTGTTGTAATTGTGTTGGTTGTATTCAATATATCAATAACGTACAGAGAGCCTGTCTAATAACACAGGCTATGAGGCATTCAATCCTAAGTCCTCTGGAGTAACCTACTTCAAAAAAAGTGACTAGCTTTATAAAAGAGACTTGCGCCTATCATGGTGTCATGATTTATTCCATATATAACAACTATATTTAAGTATTGGAAAATCAGCTTAATGATAAGTATACTCTGTTTTCAGATGACTTCATACGCGGAATAGCTGATCAATAACTCAAGTAAAATGAAGTACATGGAATTTTACATTAGCTGTGTACATTACTTTGTGAATATAACCTGATAAATATAATTTTACCTATGTACTTTGTTTCATTATTAAAAAAACACTTCCACAACAAATTCTATTTTAATAAGTATCAATTTTTTCAAATCCTATTTTCACAAACGCTAGATTGTTTTAGTCCATATACAAAAAAATTTTATAGATCGGTAATGTTGCAAAGCTGGCTGGTTGATTTTTAAGCTAGCTACATACTAATGTCTAATAAATCAAATCATTTATTCATGGACATAAGAACATACATTCGTTTATCGATCGTCATTTTTAATCTACCACCGTTTCGTAATGAGGTTCCTCTAATGGAGAAGAAACAGGCGAAAGAAACTCCGTAGGTATCCTCTTTGGTCAATATTTTTAACAATATAATGCATATACAAATTTAATGTGATATTTTCTAGAAATAGCTTGGGAGCGATCACCTCATTCCCAGGGGTTATTAATATATTTATATTATAATAACCCTTCCTATAAAGATTTTCTTTAATAAATTTCTTAAACCTGTTAATTTTATAAAGGCTTTGCATATTTAACGGGGCTTTGTTGTAGAAGCGGATTCCAAATTACTTGTCATATTAAACTGCTCAATAAAAGCAGATGTCGGTTTAGCCAAATTCTTGGCTGAGGTAAAATGTAAAAAATAGGATAGCACATTTTCTATCAATCTTTTATTATATTTGGATAGGCAATACCTATCTTTTATTAAAGAATTCTTAATAAGAATGTTAGTATCAATTAAATGGAATTTATCAATGTTATTATTTTGACATGTCAAATGTTTACAATTATTACACAATAAATTATTTAATTGAATGTTTGAGTCAAATCTTATTTTGTGTTCATGTGGCAAATCCTTTAGATATGGCAATGTGAACAGGATAATTGTATTGACATTTAGGCTATTTAAATACTAGAGTATTTTAACATATGTAATGCACTAAGTCTGTATAATTTTCCTACAAGCAATTGTCTTTAGGAAGATTCGCCTAAGTCGTCGCTACGACAAGAGCATAAAATTACCTTCACCCCAAGACACTGGAACATAATGAGTCGAGACTCTCTAAGATTCAAGAACGTCTTACAAAAGACACGTCTGAACTTAACGTCTCATGAACTTATCATTATTATTAACATTAATTGTTTTACCAATTGTTTGATTAATAAAATTCACGCGGTTTGCGTTTTTATTTGTTTTGTATGTGGCATATTTGTGCAATAAATGTTTCTTTCTTTCTATTTTCAAGCGCTACTGAGCAGAGGGCTCATAGACTCGATCTTATTTAAAATCGATTAAACAACGAGTCTGCTCAGGACAAGATTTTATGCAATCTTATTGGTTATAATATTTCTTAGTTATTTCACTTCACACACTCTCCGCTTAGTACAAGTAGCCTAAGACGCACTTATCAGGACACGAGTTAGTACGAGTAAATAATCAACCTAAGTGAAAACTAATCTACCAAAATGAAAACTCCTAAAAAATCCGTATAAACACTAAAATTACATCGTTCACGTAAATCACGTGATCATTAATAAAAAATGTCCGAAATATAAAAACTACTGGGCCAAACTATCTTAATTATTTATGGGACCATATGTCAATTATTCCGCATCAAACTAAATAATCATGTAATTCGGATCATAGATCTCCGAGTAATTGACGTACATACATAAAAAAACACCAATCGAATTCAGAAGCTCCTCCTTTTATGAAGTCGGTTTAGAGAGTAATTATACATAAATAAATACATACATTGCTCCGAGCCCAAAGTAAAATGCTAAAACACTCGTGGTATGGGAATCGGAAACCACAAATATCCAGACCCGAAAAATGTAGAAAAAAGTTGTTTTTTTACTTTGACCCGACGTGGAATTGAACCCGGGCCCTCGAAATGGCAACACCTTGAAAACCGGTGTTTACCTCTCGTCCAGGGAGGTCGTATAATTGAAAATGTATACAAGTTCTAT